>APFE031232248.1:248564-308607 GCA_000404065.3 Pinus taeda | reverse complement strand
TCCCAACTTAACGGTGTTCTGCAAGGTCTGCCATATAAAGCTTCAAATGGAGGCATCCCAATTGAACTGTGGTAACTGTTGTTGTAAGCGAATTCAACCAAGGGTAAATACTTTTCCCAGTGGGATTGTTGATCCATTACATACATCCGCAACATGTCTTCAAGTACTTGATTTACTCTTTCAGTCTGCCCATCAGTTTCAGGATGGTAAGCCGTGCTCAAATTTAGCTGAGTACCTAAGGCCGTCTGCATGCACGTCCAGAATCTGGAAGTGAATCGCGAATCTCTATCGGATATAATCTTCTTAGGTACTCCATGAAATCTGATAATTTCGTTGATGAATACCCGAGCTACGTCAGCAACATCATAAGTATCCCTTACCGGAATAAAATGGGCGCTTTTTGTTAATTTATCCACCACTACCAGAATGGCATTGTGTCTCTGAGAAGTAAGAGGTAGTCCAGTGATAAAATCCATAGAGATGGTCTCCCATTTGGACATAGGTATGTCATGGGGTTGTAAGAGACCCGCTGGGTGACAATGATCTGCCTTTACTTGCTGACATTCCATACATTTTGCAACAAATTGAGCGATATCACGCTTCATGCCTGCCCAAAAGAAGAGTTTCTTGGTATCCGCATACATTTTCCCTACTCCCGGATGAGCACAATATACGGCTTTGTGAGCCTCCCTGAGGATGGTATCTCGAAGATCTTTATCGTCAGGAATGTACATCCTTCCATGGAATCGCAAGATCCCATCGCTTTCTAATTCATAACCCTCGAACTTAGGTTCCTTTGCCTTAATACCCTCAAGACTTGCCCTCACTTTTAAATACCAACTGTCTTTTATGAGTTGATCCAGTACTCGCTGTCTTAAGTCTACTTTAATGGGTATGAGAGAAAATATCCGAGGTCTTCTACTTAAAGCATCGGCCACGACATTTTCTTTTCCTTTAATGTATGATATCCCGAAGTCATATTCACTTAAAAATTCACTCCATCGCCGTTGCCTTGCATTTAAGTCTCTTTGGGTGAACAAATATTGTAGACTTTGATGGTCGCTTTTAAGTGTAAAACTTCGTCCTACTAGATAGTGTCTCCAAATCTTTAAAGCTAATACTACAGCAGCTAATTCTAAATCGTGAGTAGCATAGAGTTCTTCATGAGTTTTTAACTTCCTGGAAGCATATGCTATTACTCCTCTATCCTGCATCAACACTGCACCCAGTCCCTATTTGGATGCGTCAGTGCATACTGTAAAATCTTTGTCCATGTCCGGAACTCTTAGAATTGGCGCACTGGTGAGTAGCCTTTTGAGTTCGGAGAATGCCTTGCTGCATTCCTCGGTCCATTCATACCTAATACCTTTCCGCTGAAGAGTTGTAATTGGCTTTGCGATTTTGGAGAACCCCTCTACAAATCTTCGGTAATACCCGGCCAAACCCATAAAGCTTCGAATCTCATGAGCATTTCTTGGTATTGGCCAATCCATGATTGCTTTTACTTTCTCAGGGTCTACCGAAATCCCTTCACCTGAAATGATGTGCCCCAAATAATGAATCCTTTCCTGAAAGAATGAACACTTCGATAGTTTTTCGTACAACTGGCGTTCTCTAAGACAGGTTAATACTATCCGTAAATGATCTTCATGCTCTTTCCTATTCTTGGAATAGATGAGTATATCATCTAAAAAGACTTGCACAAATTGATCCAGATATTTACGGAAAACGCTATTCATAAGATTCATGAATACAGCTGGTGCATTGGTTAACTCAAATGGCACCATGGTGAATTCATAATGTCCAAAACGTGTCCGGAATGCAGTTTTGGAAATATCATTCTCAGAAATCCTTAACTGATGATAGCCTGATCGAAGGTCAATTTTTGAAAAGACAGCAGCTCCTTTCATTTGATCGAAAAGGTCGTCAATTCGAGGCATAGGGTATTGATTCTTTATTGTAGCTCGATTCAATTCTCGATAATCCACGCATAATCTTAAAGTTCCATCCTTCTTCTTCACGAAAATTACCGGAGCGCACCAAGGTGATGTGCTGGGCCGAATGTGCCCTACATCCAGTAGTTCCTTTAATTGGATCTGCAGTTCCCGAAGTTCTGGCGCCGTCATTCTATAAGGTGCTTTAGAGATGGGTTGCGTACCTGGTTTTAACTCGATAGTAAGGTCCAACTCTCTTACCGGAGGCAATCCCGGTAGTTCTTTTGGAAATACATCTGGAAATTCGGCCAACACCGGATATTGTCCTAGGGATGGCCCTTTTTCTTGGCTTGCTTCTTGAATTACATAAGCCTGGCAACCTTTCCTTAAGCAACGCTTCATCTGCATTACTGAAATGTAGCGTAAAGAGACTTCCCTCTTGATTCCCTGAATTTGAATGGCTTCTCCTTCATCATTTATGCCTAGTATTCTTTTCCCATAACAGTCTACCCAAGCTCGGTGACCTTCTAGCCAATCCATACCTATGATAAGATCATATGTCCCTAATGCTGTGACATAAACTTTCAGTTTAGTCAAACAGACCCCTAGATCAATTCCGCATTGATCCACACTCAAGTCTACGGTTTGGAGTTCTCCTGAGGCCATTTCCACTTGATGGAAATCATTTTGTCTACGAGCTGCCAGCCCACATTTGTTTAATGCATATGAAGAAATGAAACTATCTGTGGCACCAGTATCAAATAAGATTTTGAGTTTTATACCATTGATAGTACCCGAAGATTCTACTACCGTGGATTGATGTGCTACTTGGTCACGGTCGACCACTGCATGAATTCTATGGGTACCACGGTTGTCTGAATTTGGTTCCTTCCCAGCCCTATGCAATATATTGGATGAAGCTCCGGGGCAGTCCCATTGAAAGTGCGGTCCCCCACATCCCTAACAATTAACTGGCGTCGATCCTCTCGAGTCAGGACGAGAGCTTCTAGAGAACGAGCTTCGTCCTCTCGCATTGGTTCCTCTCGAATTCCTCCCTCCGCTCGCGGTCCTTTGAGATGCCCAGGGACTGGTGTTTGATGATCCCGCGGCTATAGTGTTTACTGCCATGGGTGCTCCCGCTCCTATATTTCTCGGGGCAAACCTGTTACCGTACGGCGGCCTCGAGCTACCCCCCCTGAAAAAGTTCCGGGGAGTCTTTCCTGGAAATCCTATTTGGACAGGCCAGGCTGGCCCCATATCCCTTTTGATCCCTAGGTGCTCTTCTGCATAACGGCCACATTCAACTGCCTCGGCTACGGATGATGGCTTCCACATGCTTACCAAGGCTCGGATGCGAGGGTTTAACCCAAAAATGAATCTTTTAGCCTGACGCTCATCTGAGTCTAAGTAATGAATGTATTTTACCAGTTCCATGAACCTTATCTCGTACTCTTCCACCGTTTTACTTCCTGGTACTAACGTATGAAAGGCTCTTGCTTGCTGTTGCTGAAAGTACGGAGGTAAATACTTTGCGCGGAACCTTTCCTCAAACAGTTCCCAAGGAATGTTATCTGATGTAAGGTGCACTTGTTTCTCCAGATTTCCCCACCAAATCAAGGCGCTTTCCCTGAGTTGAAACACGGCAATTTTTGTCTTTGCCGAAGACGAATATTCTTTTAACCCAAAACATCTGTTCATTCCCTCCAACCACGCTTCAGCGCGTTCACCTGCTCGACCTCCCGAGAATTCCGGGAGTCTGGTTTTTTGAAGCTCTCGAGATATGTCCTCTGTCGACCTTCTGGGCTCGAAATTCTTCGGTTCCGCTGAACTGGTAGCCAAATGAGGAGATTCCTCCTTGGTCTTAGCCTTAGTGGTTTCTTTTAATGTTGCTAATAAGGCTTCCAAGGAGTTCATTATTACAGTCAACTCTGGTGCTGGGGCGGTTGATGTTGATGAAGGTCTCGGTGGTGATGCTGGGGATGATGATGACGACGGCGGCGGCATTACAGGTGGTGATGCCGCCTGATCACGTCGTCGTCACTCGTATGTCTTCACCATTTGCAATGGTTCCTGAACACATAATAATATTTTATCAAAGTTATGAGGTAGACGATCGAATTTTAATACGTAACTTTCTTTTGCGATAATACATTTAGAAACGGGTATAGTTTTGCTATTTTTACCCGCTAGGCGGATCTTACTGGTACCGAGGTCAAGGAGGATGGTCTCGCGACCTCCTTGTCCTATGCAGGGTATTCTATCCTAAATGAATAATGCAGAAGAGTATGTTTATTTAGCTCCTACGGCAGGACACCTAAAGTTTTATTTACCTAATAACATGTACAAAATGAAAATGTTAGATGTCCCATTTATAACGTACATCGGTAACATATCTGTCATACCCCAATCTGACTATTACCTCTAAGGGGTCATATACTATATTTACTATGTTGGTCTGGTAAAGCATATGAAGCTTTAAAACAAATAGGGAATTCATTTAGATGCTACAAGCTCTTAAGATCTGATTTGGGTCTGATGTCAAGTTGATATCAATAGGATTAGATCTGTTTTATTTTAACTAGCATTATTATGATCATTGTAGCATAGCATAAATAATAATCCAAAATATTTTGAACGTATATACTTGAACGTAAGGTCTAAGCTATTCTTTAAAATTTTGAACATAAGAACTTAATTTAAGGGATAAACCCTTTACAAGAATATTTATGCCTAAATATATGTAAAATAAAAACATAATATAATCTCATATACCACTCAAATTTCACTAAGTGTCTCTCATAACACTCATCCTCTCTCTAAACATTCTCCACTAACTCACATAATATTTCCAAATACAACTTAATATGAAGAACCCACATTTCTCTCTCATGCTTAAAGCATTTTTTTCCACTAATTCTCTCTCTTGAAATTCTGGGACACACATATTTTTACATCGCTGATGGTAAGATATTTTAATATATGTGCTTTTATTCCTAGGCACTAATTCTCCCTCATACAATATTAAAAAAACAAAAAAAAAACAAAAAAAAAAAAAATCATTTGTCCTTGATAAATCCTTGAATAAACTTTTATTTATTAATCTATGACGAGTAGATAATATATACACGAGACTTAATTCTATCATTTATCAGTATATTATATCTGAATTAATTTGTTAATAGTCGACATGCATATTATTAGTTATATATTTAGGAGGTATATATTTTATTTAGTAGAATTTGGTAGGACTCCATGATCGTTTTGTACGCATGTCTCCACAACAACTTGCCTGCACACTTCATTGTCGGTATTCAAACTTCGACTTACAGTACTCTAATATGCACAGGTTCAACAAAATTTCCACACGGGTAACAAAATATGTATGCATCTATTTCTTATCTATGCGTATACGGATTAAGGTTCCAAGGGTTATACAGGTTAAGGTTCTGAGAGGGTCATCCATTACGGAAAGGCATTTCTGTCATTGAGCAGATTTCTGGGAAGGACAACGTTCTTAACCACTTGAGTATTCCAGCGGCTTGCTTCACGTATCCAAAGATTAGTATGGTTGACTTGACAGACGATATAAAATTTTCCGTTTATGCGCCAAAATACGCTACGATAATTCGGAGAATTGTAATTGACTCAAAAACATTTGACTACAATGTTGTCACCATATATAAGTGGGACCATTCACCTAGCCATTGTGTTTTTATGAGAGAAAAGTAGAACTGGGCGTTACGTGGCATCGAATATATGTGTTCATGTAGCATGGATTAAAATTTCACTGGCAGACACGACTGATAATTAGTGGACACGACTGACACCTCACTGTCATGACTAATACCTTGCTGTCAGATACATAATATCTTATACCCAAATTATATTAATCACAATCCTTTCATTTTATATATATATTAATTTACTTACATACTGTCTAAGGTTTATGCTATGACTGTTGCAGGGCCGCGAGGATATCGCGAAAGGAGGAAGCAAGTTTCCTCCGATGTTCAGATCAAAGATGCTGATATTACAGTTGCAGAGCCGGATTCCTATCCCGTGCAAAGCTTTTAAGCGTATTTCGAACATCATGCCCTTGTAGTTCAGAAAAGTGGTTGGCCATTATCAGAGTAGCGAGGTCTCTTAATTACACCCTTAACAGAGAATCACAGTGACCACTATCTGATCAGCTCATAAAAGCGCGTTGACGAAGTTTGGTGTCAACTCCCAACAACATTCCCTCAGCTTTTTGTGACCATCATTTGTAACTTCATCCTCCCACAACGATTCTTTAGCTTCTGTGGTTTTCACCTTTTTATTTACATGTTACTGCATCCATACATGGTCGACAGTGACAGAGAGATTGTTCGGACTGGTTACGAAGTTTTTATTTTTGACATGAACATTGTTAACCTTGATTGAGATGACTCATACTTTTGGAGTTAACACAACAAAAGTTGCAATACATCAAAGTCTAGCATCAAGTCACTCAATCCATAATTATATTAGAATTAAATAACAGCATTAAAACAAAACCACTGAAACTATGGTGAGGTCTGAGAGTTTGAACCTTCGCTCTGATACCAAATGTAATAACCAAAACCAGAATTTAGAAACTGAAATACAGACAGCGTAAAAAAAAATTTAAATTGTACTTACCTCAACTGCGGCTGATGATCCTGCTGCTGAACTGGTATTCCTTTGATCAAATTTCGAGATGGCCAATACCACCCGACCTGACAGAGCAACCTGGTTGCCCGATCCAGAGACGCTCTCCACAGAGGCTCTCTGTCCCTCCGTGCCCAGAACTCAGATCCCTCAAGGCTCTTCTGTAAAGTCTCTTCTTCGGTTTCCTGCAAATGCGTTTTTCGTTCCTGTGTCTCCCCCTTCCTCCCGGGTCAGCCTCCTGCTATATATCCCCCCCTGTCTGGCGGTGGCCGCCCTCCCACTTGCAGCCACCGCCTCTCAGCATTGAAGGCTCTGGCTCTGCGATATTTTGTCTTTAATTTCCAGTAGGTAGTCTTTAATAGTTTTAGATATTTAGGTAAGATCGATGCCCAGCCTTTATGCTGGTTATTATAGTTTTTACATGGTCACGTTAAAATATATGTTATGGTATTTTTTTATGTTTATATAAAATATGTTATAAGGTTTAATGTTATATATATATACTTTAATGTTTATATAAAATATGTTATAAGGTTATTTTATATATATATACTTTAATGTTATATAAGATATGTTATAATGTTTAATGTTATATATATACCTTAATGTTATATAAAATATGTTATAATATTTAAATGTTATATATATACCTTTTAACATTTCAAAATATGTTATAGTATTTAATGATATATATATATCTTTTAATTTTTTATAATTTGTAAAGTCTAACTATATAACATAAAGTTTTATGTATATATATATCATCTTCATATATTCTAAAGTTTAACATTTTTATTAATGGGTCAATTAGATGGGTTGTTACATTGGTCTTGTTCTAGAGCTTCTTCTTCATCCTTCACAGATTCTACCTCAAGCCCCTCAGATTTGCTTGAAGAGACAATCTCACAGTCTTCGTCAAAAGTAACATTTATACTTTCAACTATTTGTTTTTGCCTCGGATTGTAGCATCTATAAGCCTTTCTTTTGCGCAAATAACCAACAAAAATACCTTCATCAACACAGGAATCGAACTTGCCCAATTTTTGGTCTTCTCTTTTGATGTAGCATTTACTTCCAAATATTTTGAAGTATTTGATGTTAGCTAGTCTTCCTTTCCATAGTTCATACAGATTCATGTTACAATTGTTCCTGAGCAGGCCGCTGTTTATAATGAATACGACAGTATCAATTGCTTGAACCCAAAACATATCATCTAAGTTTGAGTCTTTTAACATGGTTCTAGCCATTTCCTGTACGGTTCTGTTTTTTCTTTCAGCTACTCCATTCTGTTGTGGTGTTCTGGCTGTTGAGAATTGCCTTTTTATTCCATGTTCGTCACAGTGTTGCTAAAATGCTTTGGACGTGAATTCTCTGCCATTATCTGATCTTAGACATTTGATCTTCAAAACAGTTTCATTTTTGACCAATTCCTCGTAGATTTTGAAACATTCGAATGCCTCAGACTTTTTCTTCAGGAAACTAACGGTTGTCATTCTGGTGTAATCATCTATCATTAACATAAAGTATAATTCACCATCTAAACCTTTTGTTCTCATAGGACCACATAGATCAGTATGTATTAATTCCAATGGACGTGACACAAAATGTTCCTTTGTCTTGAACTCAACTTTTGTCTGTTTGTCATGCCAACAAGATTCACATATCGTATTGGTAGGTTTTGAGATTTTCGGCATTTCTCTAACTGCTTCCTTTTTGTTGATCTTGACCAAATTGTCGAAATTTATATGTCCCATTCGTTTGTGTCATAACTAGCTCTCCTCTTCTTTTGCTAAGAAACACCCTTTAGATTTCTCATCGAAAATATATTTGTCGTTTGGAGCTCTGCTTTTTGTAGCCACAATTTTACCAAACTTGTCTTTCCTGATTTCACTTTTCTTCGAGTTGAATAACATCATGTGTCATTGATCGCACATCTGTCATGTTGACCACTGGAGTGGCACCTGATGATTATATGAAGACTCCATGCCCGGGGATGATCCAGAGGGCACTTGTACCATCAGATATCATCAATCAACAGAATTTTTAAACTCTACTTCTATCTTTTCATCATCTTTCTTATACCTAGATTCCACACCCTATGGGGAATTGTAATAAGTGATACTAGTAATGATGAGTTTTTGAGTCTGTAACAAGCCTAGGCTGTTGGGACTCGATCAGCAAACGAGTACACCTTGAAGTGTTTTTTTTATCTGGTTAATTATCTCTTCTTTTTCAGACGCAGATAATTTTCTAGGTTTTTTCACTCACGTTTTACCCCAAAGCCGGGGTGATGGTTTGAAGGTTGAGCCCCTAACACATTTTAGTGTCTAGAGTCGATGTATATTACCATATTAGATCACACACAAAAAATCGAAGAATTTGGTTAGGTCTAGGTAATCATTTTTTAATTTTTAAGATTTTCCGCACTGCGAAAATTGCTAATAAAATTGTATTTGTAATGTAATAAGTGATGTCTAGAGAAGTTATATGAGGTATGAGTAATGAAATTTGCACCTCTCACTCTCAAATTCCTACTATGACACATATCGATGGGTTAACAATGTGTTTTGAACCCTCAAAACCCACTTTTCCTAAGTTTAGTGGGAAATCTAGCAATTAATTAAGCCATAAATTAAATAAATGGAGAAAAATAAATATCCACAGATGCTAAATGTTGTGGAAATGAGATGGAAAATTATGGGGGAGTTAAAGTGAAGTCCCAAAGTAATGTGAACTCCTAAAATCAAGGAAAAGACATGTCCTCAAATAAAATCGAATTTTTGGCATTAAAGGAGAAAATTGTTTAATTGGAAATTCGAATTTGGGAAGTTAATGCACATTTGGGAGGATTTGGGAGAATATTTGGTGGAATTTTTGTGGGAAATTGTCCCCACATGGGTTACCACCCATATACACTTGTCATTCTATCATAAAATTCGAATTTGGCACATAAGGGAAAAAGAAAATGATGTCCACTTGTCAGAATTTGATTTTTACATTTGGCATCGAAGCTCCATTTAACAACTTCAAATTTCTCTTTGGGATTGTCACCTCATGCCACTTTTTTAATCACTTCTACATTGGGATTGGCTCCAATGCCATTTGTCATTGTCATTCTTCATTGGGATTGGCTCCAACGCCATTTGTCATTGTCATTCTTCATTGGGATTTGCTCCCAACTCTCTATATAATAGAGCCATGGGCTCTCATATTGTATCATGTAATAAGCTATTGGGCTTGAGGAAACTCTGTCATTTTGTACTTGCATACTTTCTTAATACAATCAAGACTTTTGGGATATCTGGCTGGTGTTATCTTGGCATTATGAGGTGATGTACTTTCATACTACTGCTATTGTGTTTAATCTCTTTCACATGTTGAATTAATATTAGTTTATGCTTGCCATCTTGTTTAGATTGATGTGTGCAAGTTATCTTGCACATATCATTGATTTAGAATAGTATTCTAGGGATAAGCTTGCCAATTCATTTTAGGAAAAATGTTTGGTTTATCTTATTCATTATATTGCTCTAATATTGTGCAAACTAATATGTGTTCAAGTGTGTGGGAAAGATCTTTTGTATTGTGTGCAGGAATCCATCTGGAAGTGGGAGAAATCTCAATTAGATCAACTCACTCCTAGAATCACAGCGATCCAAGACTCAATCATTTTTTCGCTTCAAGTTTTCCATTCAATGAAGAGCAAAAGAGAGTTTTCTTACTCTATAGCTACTTGATCATCCATTTAAAATTCAAAATATTCTTTGGTTCTAGTTCTTTCAAAGTTATATCTCCTATTCAAGATTCATTTCTAAAACTAGGCAAGTATGGGGTTTCACTCCCATTACTTGAGCTAGTAAAATTAAATTCTAAGTTTAGTTTTGGTTTCTTTTTCCTAATTTCACATTGACAATTGGTAAAAAAAAATTGTCTTTTGCAGCCCATAGGCTTGAACATTAGGCAACAAGGAGCTTGAGGAGAAGCTATGGAAAACTACTCTCGTGTGTATGCAGGACCCCTTCACATTGTCCAAAGACTAATTCCTAGGGAGGCCATAACCACTTGGAAGAGAGTTACAAACTCATCTAGGTCGTGGGCCTTTTGAGCCTTGTGAATCTCTTTTGGAGAGTTTTTCCATCTTCAAGTTTGTTGTTGTTATATTTTTTGGGGAGAGAGTCTAGCTTTGTTAGAGTCTCATCTTTGTAAAGATCTCTCTCTATTGTGGGCTACCCTCTTAGAGGCATTCTTACCCAATTTAAGCGCTAATAAAAGATAACAGATTTTGTTGGAGGGAGCTTGGGATTTTTCCCATGGCATCCCCCTTCCTCATTTAGAAGAGGGATTTTTGTGAGTGGCCTAATTTTGCTTTTAGTTTTTCTTAGCTTTCTAGCTTTTAAATTTCATATTATGCATGCTTAAAATCAATACATTTCACTCCACATGCAAAATTTTACTAATCTTGTATTTAAATTCCCACATACATACGCTCTCAAAGTTTGCAAACTATTTCTCTTTGAAGCATTTGCATTTGCATTAGTTTAAATTGGGGAATTAACACAATTTGCACTTCATCTAGGCATTTTAGTATAGGAAGGCCCCAAGCCTCATTAAAACTTACTTCCAAATTAAGTTGGTTGAAGATTTTTAGGGACCCTCTACCTCTATCGACTCCTTATTGTGAGATCCAAACATTTGGGCAAGGATGAGATCTGAGGACTAGAGTTCAATTGTAACTTTGTCTTAGCACTAATTAATAAAATAAACCAAGAACTCATTCCATCATATTTGCTTTGTTTGCAAAGTTCTTAAATTTCTTGCTATCTTGATGGTTTAAAGTCTCACATGCAAATCTTATTTCAAGAGGCACTTTGGATGCAAGCATTGTAATTCCTTTTAATTTTGCAACAAGTTTAATTTTTCTTGTACTTGGAAATTGTCTCATCTTGTGGTTTAATTATTGTCATAAATGGTTGATTTTACTTTCAAGTGCTATTATTTTGGGTTGCAAACTTAATTGCATGTTGTCATCTTGGTCTAACATTTGAGTTATTTTTGTATCCTTTTGAGCAAGATAGTTTCCATGCTTTGATTTGTAGACTTACTCATCTTGAAAGCATTTATAATATCTTGTGCTAACAATTTATTGTTTCACTTTTCAGGATTATTTTGGCTTTCCATTTGAAAGCATTTTACTTCATTCTAAGCAGATACAATTTCATTTCTTAAAGAGCAATACTTTGAAGACACTAGTTGTTTATGTATTTCATGCTTATCTTATCTATTTATGGTTATTGCTCATATCAGTTTTGCTTATAAATCTTAAAGAAATAATATATTTAACTCTAACAATTCTCCTAGAAACTCACATCTTTTTAACTTGACTTTTCATTAGGGACTGCCCCCCTTAGCTAACCTAGAAGACAACTCAAACGGAGAGAGTCGAGATTAGTTTGATAGCCCCTTCTCTAAGTTCCCTACCACCAACCACACCTTGTGGGGTTGAATGCTTTTCTCACTAACTTGTAGGTAGGTGTAGGCAACAGGGTCAACATGTCCAACATTGAGCAAACTGTGATTCATATTTTCAACCAGCAACACATCTTTGTTAATGCATCCTTGCTTCCAAGAGTGATCGTACCTCCTCCTATGACGTTTGAAGACCTATCATTTCCAAAAGACATTGTTCCATCCTTCTTTACTTTCAAGGATATGAACTTATTTCTCTCTCCAGTCATATGCGTTGAGCAACCACTGTCAACATACCATATGTTTTTGTTGCTTTGAGCCTTGAAAGCGAGAGCACACCTTCTAGTCTTCCTTTTCCATACTTGTTCATTCTAATTTGCAAGAATTCCTTTGAAGAGCTTCCAAGTCTGTAATCTTTGGCCAGGTGTCCAAAATTGTTACATTTGTAACATTCGACATCATCTCTCAAATGATCATATCTGTTGATATTCTGCTGAGTTCTAGAATATCCATTTCTAAGAGATCTCCTGGAATTATAATCATTGCAAACATACATGTGATATTCTACAACTCTATGTCCAAAATTTCCACATGAATAATAATGACCATAAAAGATAGGTTGATACCTGGGAGGAAATCTTCTTTGAGGAATTGTCTTCCAAGGTTCTTCCTGCGAATCTTAATCTCTTGAGCTAGCTAGGAGATCTACCTGCTTGGTAGATTTTGTATATCCATCTTCTTTAGTTGTCATAGAAGGACTTGACTCCTCTTAGAATTTTTCTTTGTAACCAAGACCAGTCTTGTCGCTGCGTGATCGTTGGTTGCTGATGAGTTCATCCAAAGTCTTTGAGCTATTGGCATAGTTTTGAAGAGCTTTTCCATTTTTTACTTCCTTTCGTAAAGAAACGATTTCAACTTCCAATTCTTCTCTTTCCTTGTTGCTTTCCTTTAATTCTTTCCTGAGTGATTCTTCAATTCGTTTGTATTCTTCAACCTTGATTTTAAGATTTAGGACTTATTCCCTTTCTGTCTTTAATTCATCTTCAAGAGTGTTGACGTGCTTCTTCTCTGCCTTGAGCTCTTTGATAACCCTGATTACTTCATTTTGAAATTCAAGCTCAGTCATTTCTTCTTCTTTGTTTCCTTCTTCGTCGGGTGCCTCTTGCTTATTGTGCTTGGCCATAAACAATACTCTTCCATTGAATTCTTCTTCGTTATCACTATCTTCTTCGGATGAGGAGTTATCTTCTTGGAGATAAAACTTTTCTTAAACCATTTCTTCTTGCCTTGCTTGTTGAACTTCCTAGGACTTTTCTTTCCCTTCGTAATAACCTCACTTTTGTGAGGACATTTGGCTGCAAAATGCCCAACCTCACCACAATCAAAACATATTAATGGAAGTTTACCTTTGAATTTTCTCGTACATGTTCTCATTTTCCACTTGAAGTAGGCAAACTTTTTATCTAAGAATTCTTCTTCATCTTTTTCCTTTTCCTCATCCTTACAATTGCAAGTTTTTTCTTTCAGAGTCTGCTTGTCCTTACTATTCTTCTTGGATGCGGAAAATGTTGTTTCTAAGTGAGATGTGCCATCCTCTTCTTCAATCCTCATTTCATATGCCATAAGAATTCCATGCAATTCATCTATGCTAAGATTAGTCAGATTTGATCTATCTTCCAAGACAGATACCTTAGTGTTAAATCTTGTTGGCAATGTTCTGAGGATCTTTCGGACAACAATTTTCGTTTCAACCGGTTCTCCCAAACCTTCCAGTGTATTTGATGTTTCATTAACACGCTGAAAGTATGCAGCGATATCTTCATCTTCCCTCATTTTGAGTTGCTCAAATTTTGCCCTGAAAATTTGAAGCTTTGCTTCTTTCACCTTTGAGTCACCTGCATATGTATTTTCAAGCTTGCCCCATACCTCTTTAGTAGTTTTGCAACTCAATACCTTAAGATAAACAAATTCGATAAGCCCACTAATAATAAGATCTTTAGCCTTTGCATCATATACCATATTTTTCTTACCTTGTTCGTCCTGGGTCGGTGTGAAGCCTTTGCCAACGATTTCCCATGCTTTGTATCCTTGCGCTAGCCAATAAACCAGCATTCTTCCACTCCAAAGTCCATAGCTATTTCCATTGAACAAAGGAACTTTATTCTTAGTATACTCCGTGATCTCCTTCCAGTTGTTAGACTGCTATTGAAGGAACCAAGCTTTGATTCCAATTGTTGGAAATACTGAGGGGGGGTGGATCAGTATTCCTTAGCAATTAGCACTTTTAAATATTTTCAGAGCATTAGCTAATCTTCAATTATTATTAATGTTTATGCAGTAATAGCAGTGAATAAAAGAACAAAGTAGACACAAGAATTTTAGGTGGAAAACCCCGTCCGGGTTAAAAACCACCAAACGCTTTTCTAATAAATTCTTTAATCTTCAGCCACAACTAAAATGAACGCAACAACTTCCTAGAATTCTAGAAAAGCATTCTTCTCCAACTCCCACTAGAAGGACACCCCAACGCCCTAGTTTCTTTAGTAGTCAACTAAATGGATGCCCCAACACATCCTAGACCAACCTACCACCCTGAAGTGTTCACAGGCTCCAACTTGTAGGCGACTTCATGCACCAGCCTAGCACCTCACTGCCACCCTATAATGACGGAAATGAGACAAGAATGTGGATTCCCGTACCAGGGACAATGATCCACGATACAATATGATTTTGACCGAACACCCAATCACACTATGACTTGCAACCCAACCATGACATCATCCCAACAGAGACTCCTATACCTCCCAATAATGCCTTTTCGACTCTAGACAGATTGACTCTTTTACAATAATGACTCTTCCAATGATGACACTTTTACAAATGACTCTTTTGCAACTTTACAATGATGACTCTTGGCTTTGATACTTCTTCACAATATACGGATGGATGTGTCTTCAAAGGATGTCTCGCTGCAATGTTTCCTTTGATTTGATACTTCTGCTCTTGAATTCTTGCTTGAAGTTGTCCTTGAATCTTCTTCTACCTGTATGCAAAATTTGTCGGGCGAAACCAATCCCAAAACAAAACAAAATACCCTTCAACTTACCTCTGCCTGCAAAAGACATGTAAGTGTATAATAATGAATAAATACAAATTAAAATTACAATGCGTACCTAAAGTGTGCTTGTCACTTTTGTTGTTGACTTGTTGCAGCAGTAGACAAAGACTCTCACTCTTGATATAGGCCTGGACTCTATGCAAGACTATATCCAAAACTGACCTAAAGTTATATACAATAAAAACTGATGACAGACCCTAGACTTGTGATGGACCAAGTTCTAAGCACAACAATAGAGACCATTCTATCAACTATGACAACACAAGTAACATGAACTTACAACATCATATAGATTTAGCAAACTTGGTGTAGCATCAAGAATATGTAGCATCAAATGTGTAGTATCTAGAATAGGACATCCAAAAAACTAATTGTGACATATAGAGACATAGAGATATAACCAAGACACTGTATGTACTTACGTTGTCCTAAAAAACATATGTCAAAGATGATACTCATATATCAAATGTAAACACTAATCATGCATACCTTGTTGTAGGAGACTTACCCTTGACTGTTGATGTGTGGTCCTTACTGCAGTGATCCTTGAATGCATGTTTTTTCTTGCCTTCTAGGAGCTCAATATTGAATCTGTTGTATCTATGTAATTTCAGATCTCTAGGGTCTGAAATTTCGTCCTATGATAGCTCTTTGAGTCCTCTTTCCAACCCCACAGATCTGATCAAGATTGGATTCTTCAAGAAAGAGTTATGCCCAATCTCCCACGATGACCTGATTATAACCTGGCTCAATAGAGCGAACTTGTATGAAGTGCCACGTGTCACTGTTGCAACCTTTGGTCCTGAAAACAATACCCAACCAACTACAGTCCGTCCTCTTGCTGTGACTATTTACAAAATTTGAATCCAATGCTCAAAGAGAAAGTTATGACAATTTTCCCAACGTCACCTGTTTGACATGAGATTCAGGAGCCTACAAAAACCCTAACTTCCTCAGACCATATATCCGAAAATATAGCGAACCACGATCTGAAATTCAGTCACGAGGTTCATCAAAATTTCGTCTCAAATGGGTTTTAATTTTAGCTTCTGAAGCTTCGCAAAAAAAAAATTATAGCGAAAATGCCACAATGTATTGTTTGACGCCACAAAATCCCAACTAGAGGAGGATATGAGGGTCACTATCTATATGAATGCCTTGAGTTGAGAGGATCCTCAACAAGTGAACGTTGGAGCGATTTTAGGAGAAAAAAAACATTATTAATTATTGATTATTCAATGACCACAACCAATTATGAGTATCATGCCACAACCCCATAGGGTTTAGCCCACTAACTGGGGTTACTAACTTCAAACACGAATATCTCTCAAACCGTGAAGAATTACATGGTGTGCCATAAATCAATGGAAACATATCAACAAGTAAAATCCATCTAGAAGATCCTTGACTCATAATAGAGTAAGTTGTCAAGTCAAAATGCCCATGCAAGATCAAGGTGGCCCCTGGTGTTGCTTGGGTTGACATCAATGACAACCACCAATCAACACAAACTCCCTCTGCACAATCATTGTGTCACCCTAGCGTAGTTGTTGCTGCTCTCAGCTTGGAACAGCTTCTCCTCAAGTCGTCTGACCAACTGTTGTCTGGAAAAACGTCTCTCCTAGCCTCTAGAACCTCTGCCCAGCTTCTGGCACTAAGATTTTGCTTCTCCCCAGTAATTTGACTTTTCCTCTAGAGGCTACTGCGTTGCTCTGCGTCAGCATCACTATGGCTTCTCTGCCACTCTGCCTCTAGCTCCACTATCCCTGCCCCTCTCTCACTACTTCGATTTCTCTGGCTCTCTCCAGCAACTGAATGTTGCTACTCAGGAAATCGATATGCTCATAAAATCGAACTGCACAAGTGATTTCTCCAAGCCCCATCGACTTCTTCCTATAATCCTCTATTGAGACTTCAACGGCCAAGATTAGATCTTAATCAATGGCTAGAATTAATTTGAAGTCGATCTATGTGAGTTTCTAGAACATTCACGCCATAACTTAATTAATTCTGATTAATTAGTCATATTCCCTAAGTTTAGACTTAGGAAATATTAAAAAACTTACTAATAATCTAATTAAGTCATTTCTAGGCAGAATTTCCAAAAACAAATTATGGGTTTTGGAGATCTCATGCATTCTAGCCTCTCCACAAAATTTCAAGGCTAGAACACATCTGATGCTACAAAAACTAACATGATGCTGTTAGAATTTGGGCAGAGAGAAAACTATGTGATATTCCATGTATACATTTGATCACTGGTATGTTGAATGCTGCCAAAATTTGTCATTTCTTAGCTGACTTTTTATTGTTGTAAGGTCTGAGATAGAGCATGAAGATAAAGCCCTTATTGGGTAAGCCTTGTATTGTCTATGTGTTGCTGGAGAGATTATTGTGTCATAAGTGTTAGAGCACATTGCTAATAGATATGCCATGTATGCTACTAGTAAGATATGATAAGTCTATGTATTGAGTCAGTCGGTCATATTACTATTGTGTACTTCTGTTGTGCTGCCAGTCAAGTCTTGTATAAGTCAATTTGATGTACTTGCCATCATTAAACTAAAACATGGATCAAACCTTTATAAATTCCTTTAATAAAGTAGCAACAACAATTAACAGATCTTTTTCCAAGGAGATACTCACTATGCTACAACAAGAGAAGCCACAAAAAGAGTATGAGTTGGGACACAAAATCTTTAAACTTGGGACCGATTTGAAACACACGAGGGTCATGGTGAAAGCTCTTTTCAAACTAGAAGAACTGGATGCACTTCTTTCCAAAGTACACCAATTAGAGTGGAAGAAATTAATTTGGGCCCTAAAACCAGCTATGCTTTCCCTAACACAAAGCAAGTCCTTGGAGTACTCTTGTGAACGGCTCACACTTCCAGTTGCCTCCTATCTCAATAGTATCATGATGTTGACCGCACTTATACCTCCTTACAATGATGACATAATGAGGAGAATCTTCAAACTAATAGTAGAGACCTTTCAGCGTTTGGATAATAGTGAGGGTCCTACATTTGGGAAGAAGATTGAGATTCTAGAAGTCATGCCCCTGGTTAGATCTTATGACGTCATGCTTGTTTTGGAGTGTGATGACCTGGTTCTCCAAATGTTCCAATGCTTCTTCAGCATTAGGAAACATCATCCTGATGCGGTTATAACACGTGCAATCCATTTTGTCTTCATGTATGGAAGGTCATGATGCCACTTGCAGGGAATTGCAGACTAGATTGTTGACCATTTGGAGGAGAGAACAGTTGGTCTCACCTGCTGCTTATGAACTAGCTAAAAGGTTGGTTGAGCAGAACATTGGGTTGTTCAAAAGACAGTTGACCAGGGAGGAGTTGCTCAGGTTTGGTGGATCATGTAGCAAGAATGAGTTGAGGAGGAAGGATCTTTGCTTCATCTGCAAGGGACCTTGGGTACCTAACCACTCATGCATGGGTGACATCGAAGAGATAACAGTGGGAGATCAGGAGGAGATTCGTTCTGACTTTCAAGATGAGGATTCTTCTTCTATAGTTGAGTCCATGGACACATCTAAGGAGCATGAGCAGTTAGTGGGATTTGTTGACAACAGCTCAGAATGTGACCATGTTTAGTAGAGGAAATTGATGAGAAGCGGCTTGTTCCCATTTAGCATGAGCAGCACATAGTGGAGCACAATGCGCATGATGGGTCATCTTTGGAGAGTCAATTGGTGGCTCATGTTGAGCCCATTGATGAGGAGCAGGCAGATGTACTAATGACCACCAGGGAGGTAGTATTTGCAAACATGGGTCCCCAGGAGGCGTTGGGAACCTAACAGGACAGTTTTGCAGGTGACGAGTGGACCAGTGGAGCATGGAGTTTTCGATCAGATGAGGGAGGCTCTTTTGGAGTGATCTAAAAATGAGATCTTAGATTAATATTGAGGTATTACAGACTCATGTGCAAGATTACTTGTAGATGCTTCGAAAATTTTACCTTTTATCCCTGTGGCTGTGACTGTTGTTTCATCACCTGAGTCTGACCCCAAGTCTTTCTGAATAGCAGCAACAGCCTTCTTCTTCTTACCACCGAACTTAGGTTTTAGCTCCGGATGCAAAGACCAGTAGTGTGCATCATCGTGTCCATCCTTCTTGCAATGAGTGCATGAAGGTTTGTCTTTCTGTACAGCGTTTGTCTTCCTCTCCTTCCATCTCAGCGTCTTCTTTCCTTGTTCTTGCTTGCAGAGGGTTTTGATGATCCCCCAATCTCTGGGTTCACATTCTTGCCTCTAGCTTCTAGATGTGTAGCCTAAACTGATACATCATCTAGGCTAGTGGGATTAAACATGAGAATGGTGTGCTTCAAATAGCTATGCAGACCACCTATGTACTTCAACAAAGTTTCAGGTGAGTCTACAGATATGCCTAGAGTTAAAGCTCTTTTTCTAAATTCCTGGGTATAACTTTGTACACTTTGGCCCTTTAATTGGCAAAGAGTTTGCCAACTCATCATTGCTTCTGCATATAAGCTAGAGGATAGAATTGTTTTTTGATGGCAAAAACAAATTCATTCCAGGTAGAAAGAATTTTACCATGTTTCTTTAGATCATCTTGTGCCTTTCCTTCCCACCACACTAGTGCAGTTCCTCCAAGGCGAAGGCTGGCCAGCTGAATCTTTCTCCTTTCTGAATCAATGTTCTGCACCCTGCAATATACATCAATCTGTCTAATCCAGCTATCTAGCTTTTCTACATTTAATTCTCCATCATAAATTGGCAAATCCAACTTTACATCTAATTTAATCAAAGAAGGTTTCTTCTTTTTTTTATCAGGGCTAGTTTTATGTGAAGAAGATGATGAGGATGATGAAGTTGATGATGGAGTAGATGGTGGAGAAGGCCTCTCTTCTTTTCTTTTGCCTTCTGGATGGGCAACTAGAAGAGGTTCCTCTGCTCCTTTACCTGTTTGAGACGCTGAAGTGCTTTCACCTTGGCCTTTCTTAAATTCCTGATACATCTCTTCCACCATAGCTTGAAGTGCCTTAAAAACTTCCATAAATTGAGATTCTGCTCCCAAGGGAGTTTCTTCTGCCATTTTCCTTCGAGGATAGACTCTTCCAATTTCTAGATTGGCCTCAACAAGTTCTCCTTTTCCCAGTTTGAGCTTTGACCTAGTTAGCATTCAAAAAAAAGATCCAGCACGAGCTCATCTAACCTTAACAAACCAAAAACCAAAAGCTCTGATACCACTTGATCTAAAAATGAGATCTTAGATTAATATTAAGGTATTACAGACTTGTGCAGGATTTGCCTATATTACTTAGTGCAACGGATCGAAAAGATTGCAAATAATATAGACAATGAGCAGTTAGAGAAACATAACAGACACACACACATAACACAGCAAATAATGAGTACACCCAAAACTCTTGGGCTACATCTCCTGGTCCAGCCTTCAATGGTGACCTCTTTATTATGTCTTCAAAAGCAGAGTTTTTACAAATGTGAGCTCAAATTGAGTCTCAACACAACGGGAACAAACAACAGGATTTGGCTTGAATCCCTCAAGTCTTTTTGAGTACACAGACTCTCCCTCTCACTCTCTGTCTTTGTTTTCTCTCTGTCTCAGCACTGCCTGTCTCTGTCTCTGTCATTCATGGCTTTAAAGCCAATCGGCATTTGTCTGTTCGTTTTCCCTTTCGAGCTCTCTGGCTCCCGACCTTTGCCTACTCAAATCCCCTCTGAGCATTAAACAATCATTGTTAAACGTCTCCAGGTATGGTGGCCACTTGTTATGAAACGGAAAAGACCACTGGCGCATTGAAATCCCCAAAAATATCGTTTCTCTATTTACACAGAGAAATACACAGAAACGCTGTAAAATCCGCCAAACTGTCGTTTATCGGACTTCAAATATTATCAATTCCACCCTAGACTCCATCAGGTCCGCCTTTGTATCGCTATCGCAAGTCACTAGTCGCGGGTTCCTTTGTATTTGGCTTTATAATGAAAAACCCCAAATACACGGGAAACCCCGTAAAATTGCTCCATATCAGACTTCAAATATTATCGTATCGCATTCATAACCCTTTCGGGTCCGGCTATATCGCTTATTACATATCGCTTTTGGCTTCCAATCATCAATCGCTTCGATCGCCCTTATCGGCTATCGGCACATCAACGTATCGCATGGTCACTGGCCTGTGGCATCACCCCTTACATAACTGCGATGCGATATATCGCAATCGCATATTGCCAATCCTTCCAACCACGGGCTAAGTCCTTCTGTATATGCATATGAGCGATGCGATATTGCGCGAGTAGATTTGGACCGTTGATCTGCGCGCTTGATCGACAATCCTCGTTTAATCACACTTGATCGCCATCGCAATTTCCATAAGACCGCTTCCGATTTACTCCGCCTGCTGCCTCCGATTGTGATATGCCAATTAGATTTGGACCGTTGATCGGCCAAATCCAACGGCTCCTGTGCATTGTTGTTTTAGCCTCCGATAGGCTCTGTTTTCACCATTTCCGCATGTTTTTCTCGTTCGATAGTTTTTTCCGCTATTCTTGAAGGTTTATCCTTGGCGATAGTTCTTAAGTATTGAAGACTTAAAGGGATTTTAGGATCCATTTTGGATCATGGAGACAGTGGTGCATCCATCTTCGTGTCTACCCACTAACGAGGTGCAGGTCGATGCAATGGCAGCTAGCGAAGCTACAGTATTTCCAAGCAGTAGCCCTCTCCATGAGTACATAGACAAGGCATGTAGCATGGGTGGCCCACTTATAGGGAGACGGGCAAGGATTCCTAGACATATCTGGTTGATTTGTTGGGAAGAGTTGCATGAGTTGAGCATGGTGCAACTCAGTGGACTTGCACCATATATAGGTGCACGTGCATCCGATCCTTCCCACGGGAAGGATTGGTGGGAGATCATGAGTTGGTATGTTGTTGGTGGCACGATATTCTCAGTTTGGAGCATAGTGCAGCAAGAGCCATTGAGAATTGATACCTGTTCTTGGTGGCATTGGGCCCCACGAGGATTTGTTGATGACAGTCAAAGGTTGGTCTAGGATCCAGGCATTGGGTCTCAGTTGCATTGGGCCACCAGACTGGTCTACAGGGTTAGATTGCTTGAGGGCAAGCAATCTTGGGGCGGGAGGATTTGTGATGTTCCTTTTTCTGGTGTTCCTTATGGCATGGTTAGGGTGGACTTTCAAGGTTGGAGGCAGACTGGTCACAGGTGCAAGTTTACGTCATCAGCGGGCCCAGGGGTTTTTGGAGATGTTTTATGGAGTATGGAGAAGTTCACTTACCATATTCCATTGTCAAGATTGATTCCACACAAGTTGCTTCACGTTCCATTGCATTCTGATAATTCTCGTAAAACGGGATTATTATTGTGCCAATTCAATTAATTATGCTTAAGGTGGCATTCCAAGAGGCATACTTGAGGGAACACCTTAGCGTAATATCTCGTTGGAACCGAGATGAGAAGATCTACAGGATGGGATGGTTAGAAGTTATTTTCAGTGGCCTGAGGAGATATGGTGGCCAATTTACCATTTTCTATCATTAAAAAGATATTTTAATTAAACATAAAAAAGGGAAATGTGATCAATGATTAAAATAATAATAAAATAGGAGCTTCTAGAGGGGTCCATCAAATCATAAAAAGAGCAGGAGGAGGCCATTAGAGGACATCTTGGATTTGATCTTTCTTCTTGTATGAGAGGTTGAGAACCCGGTTCTCTACTTCATTTGTAGCCCCAAGACGGAAACCCTTGGTGACTCAGTGAGATTGGGCGAGTACCCATCTCCCCTTGGTGCAATCATCCAGAATTCACAGGAGAGCTTAACAGTGCAGTTCATGTCAGTGGGAGTGTCGGTGCAGTGCAGCAGATTATCTTGGAGGCCAGCTTTTCATCTTAACTATTGTGGTTGTATATGCATACAAACCCGGTTTATCCATTATAATAAAAGTTGAGATTGTTCCTATTCACCTTGTCGTTATTTTGTCGTTTTCTATTGATTATAATTTTTTTACATGGCAATTTTCTGTTAAATGAATGGTAGTTTTATGGAGAAATTCAAGTTGAGTTAATTTCTGCAAAATCAGTCAAATATCCCGTTTGGGATATTACACACAAAAAGGCATGGAATGGGCTAAGGAGACGCCCCATCAACACAATTAACTCCAAATATTGTGGGGAAGCCTCAAGAAGTGCCTCAAAATACCTCCTTGTCCAAAAACCGTGTTCTAGGTTCCCTACGTCACCCTCTCAAGGGCTAGATAGGTGACGTGGCACTATCTCTCTCCAGTGTTGGGGCTCCAAGAATGAGTACAAGTCCTCCCTTGTCATCCAAAGGATGACCATCATCTTCTAAACTCCAAAACAAGCAACACCCATCAAACAATATCAAGGCCAACCTAGAGGCATCCTAGGTCCGCTAGGTACAATATCAAGTAAATCCAACATCAAGCAAGAGGAACTCAATATTTCAACATCTAGGGGTACTCTGGGGTTTCAATCATCATATGGAACTATCAAAGTTCCCAATGCTCTACCATGGAGGGGCGACACTGCATCTGCAAGGTCATCAATACTATCCGAAAGGTGCAAAACAGCCAAGGCATGTTGGGCAATGCAGTGATGTAAGGTGCCCTCAAAGGCCTATGTTTTATGTGAAGAACCACCAGGCAAAACCATCTCAAAATCAAGTGAAACCACCAATCATTAGGGACAATGACCATAGATGCATCATAGTGGATCATATTTAATTGTTAAGAGCATAATAACACTTCAAACTGAGATCACCTTCAAATATCGAACTAGACCAAGTCCTATAAAATTGTTCCCTACTTATGTTAGGGATGGCTAGATAGCCAATCGTATTACATGTTCCAACCCCTAGGGGGAGGTGACATGTCCTAGGCAATGTTATCAAAACCGAACCGGAAAACCTTGTGAACTAAGAACTAATCGGAACTGGTAAAAGAACCAGACCAAAAAACTAGTTGACCAGAAACACATAAAATATTCAAAATTTAAAGAAAAACACATATATTCATGTGCATCCATATGAATCCAAACCATTTATACACAAATAAGAAAAATTTATAATTTATATAGCATGTAAAGGTGCACTTAACCAAAATAGCATCGAGTGCAATCCATCTCTGAACCGAAAATACATCAACAAATAGGCTCTATATAGCCTCTAGCATCCAAAAACAAATCATGCTACAACAAATACCTACATATCATCAAAAACATTTCCTATTTTGGGGTCTTTGTCATCAATATAACCCTCAAAGCATTAGAATAAGATAGAAAAAATGTAGCATGTCAAGTCAAGATTTTGTTTGAGTGATGGGTACATTTTTAGTAAAGTCATGTTAAAGGAGTTCGACAACCAATGCCATTAACATCAAAGTACAAAGAGGGTTTGGTGCTCTTGATTAAATACTAGTTCCATACCCTCGTACATGACAAAATCCAAAGGAAATGTTGCAACCCCCCCAACCCTGAAATCCTAAAAAACTATAAGTCTATTGGATTTTGAGAGAGATTTGAAATTCTATTTTCTCGATATGAAATCCAATGAGATTGGAACCACTCTCAAATATCCTGAGCCATTTCATGGTAATGTTAAAAATTTAAGTAAAAGGATGACAATGAATGATAAAGGAGAATGTCGCTTTTACTTTAAGAATTTAACATTATCATGAATTGCATAGCAATGCTAAGGCCATAGGCTTGAATATTAGGCTAGCCTAGGGGAAAATTAGAAGTGGGCCAACCAAATGAAAAAATTAAAAATAAAAAGGCAAAATTTTTAAGTTGGCCCGCGCAGGTACGAACCGCACGAAACTAGTTCTGAACCGACCGATTCAGTGAAATAGGTCAGTTCCGTACCGAACTAGTCTATTCCAGTTCCGAAGCACGAACTAGACTGGTTTTGGGCCCAAACCGGTCAAACCAACAGGTTCCACTAGTTCCTATCTGGTTCCGATAACATTAGTCCTAGGTCAACCCTTCAATCAATAGGTGATTGTGATAATAGTGGCAATGGAGGGGGAAGACTTCAGGGCAAGGTGCCATGGTCATGGGACCAGTTGATGGAGGTCCATCACCCTGAATGTATAGGTGTATGGAAGGAGGAATCATGGAGGTATGAGTTACCCCTTTCAACCTGCTTTTTCCACCCCTCCGGTGCACCTTTTACTTCTTTTTTATAATGCTTTAAATGGGAGCATAGCTTAGGGGCTCAAACTTGCTTTTAATGATTTAGCATTTGTTTACCCCTAAATGATGAGTCAATTTTTCACTCATTAGGGTTGGGACATGCAAGAGTTCCATTATTATGTGATGGAGCATAAAGTGCTCAAGGAACTGGTTGATCACTGATGGCTAATGAAGAGGCAAGAGCTCATGCTAGGCTTTTGCCCACACGCTAATTAATGTTCCAACCATATTTTTCATTTCAACTTTCTTTTTCTTTCATTATGGTTATTTTATTCTTTTAATGTTCTTTTAGCAACATCAACCTCCAAAGCAAAGTTTTCGGCCTAGACTCAAGGATGAGGATAAGAGGGTGCCAATCCCAATGACCACAAGCCCAAAGAATGGAGATGAAATCTAAGGAATGATGGGAAGTGATAAGTATGGAATATCCTGGACACGCTACTTAATCCAAGTCTTCCAAGTAGTTCCCCTCCTATAACCCTACGGCCTCAGAGGATGTCCCATTGGACTAGGGTCAAAAACTAACTTCCCTGGTAAAGTGAGAGAACAAGTTCACAGTCAAGATCAGTGAATTATCCAGATCACCCTTTAATGCAGGGTAGAATGCCCAAAACATTAAGTAAAAGCACATGATTGCAAGATGGTTAAAGCACTTGTAGACAATTCATTTGTTTGGGCAGTTTATCAGACTCTATTCCTGCAAATTTTGGAGCAGGAACATATTGTCAATTTTGGTTATTGGGTGGTTTGGGATCTCGCTGTTTTGCCACTCTTGCTTTGATAGATTATGAAATTTCCAGATTGTATTAAGGTTGTAAGGGTAAAGGTGTATCTTATGAATACAAAGCCCTGTTACTTGAAAAAAATACTTAGGAGCATCATTTTTCTCTTCTTGCATAAAGAGTTACTAATGCATGTTCACATTAATGGCCACAGTTATGCATTCTTACATTAATGGCCGTTGTTGTTAAAATTTATGTCCCTCTCACTCATGATATCCTTTGTAACTCCACCAGTATTAAGTGCTAACACATATTATGGGTATTGCTAAGGTTGAGAAGCTCACAAATGAAAATGAGGAACTCAAGATTTTAGTAGAGTCACTACAAGAGGGGGCTGATAAAGCACTAGGAGATAGTGAAGAAAGGATCGAACAATCAAAAAACCATAAGCCAAATGTAGGATCAACTTCAAGATTCTTTACAAAGGTTTAAAGAAAATTTGTCAAACCTGGAATCTGAGAATTAAGTACTTTGTCGATGAGACTTGGTCATATCAACAACTAGAGATTTTCTAGGATAGGTTAAAACACTTGAATAAAAGGAAGTAGATGTTGAATCTAGGAATCAATCCCTTCATCAACAACAAACTATGGTTGTGTCTACACCTTCAACTTTCGAAGACAAATCAAAGATTCAATATTAGAGAACAATTTGGAGCAATGTTATTGAAATTGGTGGAATTGGCCAGTCCAAACGATTTGGAGGCATAACCAATCCAACCGAGTGCTCTCAACCATTTTTGGCCAATTCTGTACTAAAACGGCTATTTCTATACCAAAATTGGTTGGTTCTATACAAAGTCGGCCTTAAAGCACTAAATCAACCAATTTCGTACAATGTCATACAGTACAACCAAGAACCTTTGAAACCTATTTTTCTAAAAGCAATATCATAAGTAATTTGCAAGCACAATACCTAACCCTAGGGACTTACTGATGCTATTTAAATTTTAAAGAGATCCCCACCCCTCCATTTCACTCACCTTCGTAATTAATGGTAATGGTGAGTTCTTAAAGTAAAGTGTCATTTTCCTTTACCTTTCAAGTGACATTATCATTTATCATTTATCTTTCAAGTGACATTCTCCTTTATCTTTAAGTAAAAGGATGAAAAATGAAAGTGTAATGTCCCAAACTAGATTTTCGCAAAAATCTTCACAATTACCATTGAGGCATTTTTAACTAGCACTTTGCAAGAATGACATTGCCAATAATTTTTTGTTAATTATTAGTGTAAGGACATTTCGTCAAACATATCGCATACAATTTAACATGAAATCCTCGATTGACAGGAAGCACAAGCAACAAACTCAACGTTATTATATTAAATATGAAATTGAATATACATGATAATTCTGTTAAGACACCAGAAAGATGGCACAAATGGTTGAAGATATAATTGGTTGACAATGACCTCTCCAATGAATTCGTTGATGTCCAATGAGAAATTTGGATGGCTCCTCCTTCAAGACTAGCTAGGTGGAGTCTTTCACCACAAAAAACTTGTTATTTTAATCAACCAGGGTGGGTAATGGCTCCACCAAAGACGATCATGCTCAAGGTTACAAACCCTCAAGCAACATCTGAGTCAAAGTAAAAAATCCATCAGATATCTAGACATGCCTAAAGAATGATCTTGAGCCCCCTTTTATAATGTTTGGCCATCCCAATACCATGGATAAGTACTTCATGGATACCACTACCATGGGTAAGTATTCCATGGGTACCAATACCATGGGCAAGTAATCCATGAGCACCAATACCATGGGCAAGTAAATACATAATAATGTGACTTTATTAAGTTCCCCTATTCTCTTGACCACATTTTAATCTAATTAAATAAATTGTTTCCAACTTTCCCCTACAATGATCACTAGGAAAAGGGACATGACAAAAAGATAAAGGAGAATGTTACTTGAAAGATGATGAGCCTCAATATCACAACAAGAATGTTGAGACTCCCAAGGCTACCAACTATAATTATCAACCCGGGGTTTGTACAAACTTAAGAGGTGACATTGCTATATGCACAGTAGGTCAAGTTCTACTCATGCCACCTTCAAGCAATGGACCAGATCAAGG
Organism: Pinus taeda; assembly: GCA_000404065.3. Lineage (NCBI taxonomy): Eukaryota > Viridiplantae > Streptophyta > Pinopsida > Pinales > Pinaceae > Pinus > Pinus taeda. Next base: position 280,324 of record APFE031232248.1, on the reverse strand, counting down.
CATACAAAGACCACTCGTTCAACTAGCTCAAGGAAGGGCATTGCATGAAAAGAGAAAGAGTTCTACTCTAACTGCAAGAATGGAAATATCATTCTACTTGTAGAAATGAAAATGCTATTCATCCAAATGTAAAGACTAACTCTAGTTGTAGGAATGGACAGATTGTGTTAATTGCAGAAATGAGAAATACTAACCTATCTACAAAATGTAAACCCTATGCTACTTGCAAAAATGTAAATCATTAGTTTAATTGCAGAATGTGAAAAAGTTGCTTTGAAAAGGAAATTAATCTATCAACGACATTGCTTGTAACTGAAACCCTAAGAAAGCATTAATTCAAGAATCAGGCCTAATCTACTTTGCATTGATGAATCACCCTTTTTATCATTGTTTTCAAAGAAACTTAGCTTTAGTAATAGATTCCATGTGCATTTCATAAGAAAACCATCATTACTATTCAAATTTGGAAATGTCCTCTAACCCTAATTGCAAAATTGTACTTGCAGTGAAGAAAAGGTAGGTCTAAAGTGGTCTTTGGTCCTCCTCAATCCTGGGTTTAAAGCCTGAGGGTCATTATTCAAGCCTAACAGCCAAAAATCTAACTTTTAGAGCAAATCTGGTCAAGTTTGGACAATGCTACAGGATACTATAAGACTGCTATAGGATTGGATCCGTGAGCAACCTGAAGGTGGAAAAGTGCTCTAAAGGTGGGAAGGGGTAGATGAGGGTGTATGAAGGTTATATGAGGCCTTTGCCAAGCCTAGCACCTCTCAAAGGCCCATCTTGCACAAAAGCAAATGCTCACAATGTCCTTCAATATGGTTTTGGCTGCAGAGTTTTGAGGGCAATGTGAGATGACAAAGAAAAGGTTGATGATGACAATAGAGATGTAGGATGAGTATGCCAACCCTGCAAGCCACTAGTAGTACCTGCAAACCAACAATAAATCCCTTTTTGTACTTGAAAAGAATGCCAAACTAAGGATCAAATTGCAGCAAAATGAACTTGACAAGAAAGGATGAGTTGAATTTTATGAAACCAAACACGAAAGGATGAGTTGAATTTTATTTCATTAAGAGTCAATCTATCTTACAGCATGCATCTGACCTACATACAAGAAAGCTTGAAGAAGAATATAATTTAACTCCTAGATATGTAGAAATGGAGTATGTAAGAGAGCAATGATCTAAAGCCTAGCAAACTACAAAGGAAAATAACCACATATTTTTGGCTTGCTACTATAGACTCTTCAACCACACTTCCCACAAGAGAGGTGGTAATCAGGCCTGCAACAACAATTTTTCTTGCAAGTAAAATTCTACTAAGAAAGAAGGGAATGTTGCTACTAAAAATTATGCATAGATAAGATACACAAAGAGATACTGGAGCCTCTAGGTTGGGCCCTAACCCAAGGGGACTTAGCCCTCTGACAAACTTAGATGTGAGACAACAATAAACTTTTCATTGACATAAAATAAAGTTCAAGTACATCCTGCAAAGGAAAATGAGAATGACAATCTCAAGCTCTTAGCTCTTAGCTCTTAGTAGCTCTTCCTTGCTCCCAAAAATTTGAATCCTAGTGAGCCCTTAGGCTTGTTTACTTATACAAAGATGACTAAGGGGCAGCCTCCTTGGAAGGAGGACTGCTTCCCTCCAAAATCTCGAAAGGAGGATTGCTTCCCTCTAAAATCTCGAAAAAAATGGATCTAGCTCCCTTAGATCCTCACAAATACTTTAGTTCATTGGCTACTAATAGACCTTGAGCTGTTGATGAGTGATTTTAGGGATCAGGTAGAGTTGAAGGAGATTAAATGCGGGGGACAAGCCTCCTACATCTCCTCTAGGTGCCTCAAGCCTTTGCATAGTAAATGCACTCAAAAATGCTCTTTTTCCTGCACATTAACCACAGTAGGCCACGAAGTATGACAAACATCCTTTAGTATTCCTATTAACCGCATTATAGCCAAAAAGATGTTACTTAATGTGAGAAAAGAAGAAATTATAGGCTGGAGAATATCAAAATGGGCCTTATAATATACTTATTGATGGGGCCCATCATCACCCCCTGTTGAAGGTGTTGCTTGCCCTCTAAGAATAGGTTACAACACTACTCCATTCTTCAACATTCTTTCTCATCAAATCTTTATGATCAAATAAATTTTCATGTCCAAAATTTCATTGAAGTATATTTTTCAAATTTGGATATGAGTTCACTTATGACCTTGTTACGAAAATGGATGCACTGGAAATTCTTATACTTGAGAGAATGAATTATTTTTCTAAAATAGAATAGGATAGAATAGAATAAATAAACAAGTAGAATAAATTCACAATAAGACTTCCATAATAAATTTGTTTCAAACTATTTCTTCAAGTCATTGATCAATATTCATTTGAAAGGATTACATGGCAAAATGCAGTGAGAACAAGCCTATTTTGGGTAACCATATAGGATCATTCTGAAATCATGATTTTCTTTTACATATCCCTTGAAATCTAGTTTTGGAATCCATTTTGAAGTTTTCAACTTATATCACAAATAAAAATGTGATCAAAATCAAAACTAGGTCTCAAGTGAAATGTTGAGGACAGAGTTAGTACAGCCTATATTTGAGGTGTCTAATGGAAACATTTTTATCTGAAATTCATAGGGAAGATAGCCCTTGGAATCTAGTTTCCAAATAAATTTGAATCACTTCAATCAGGTATCATATGAAAAAGTTATTCTTGAAATACTAACTACTTGTCGAAAAATCTGCATGGTGACAATTCTAGGTCTTGACTATTCATTGGCATATTTGACATACCAAACCATCTTCTTTTCAAAACCTGTTTATATGGGAGATATATATTAAAGTCTAGTTTAAGACACAATTTGAATCATTCCATTTGGAGGTGAAATGAAAAAGTTATGCCACATTTAGTAACTGCATGTCTTCAAAACAGTATAGTAAAACTTTGCCTCCTAGGTCTGTTCATCACCAATTTTGTGATATCAAGCCTAAGAATTTTTAAAATCTGTTTCTACTGGAAATACAAAAATGAATCTACTTTAATATCCAAGTGGAATCACATTGATCCGATCTTTATCGAAAAAGTTACACTTCAAACAGTGACTGTTGGTCTAGTTAAAAATTAACAAGCAGCTCTATCAAACATGGCACTCCTTATAATTTTTACCATATCATTTTAAATCATTTTGAAAACCTGTTTATACAGGAGGTAGCCATATGAATTCATTTCAACTTGGCTTTGGAATCACTCTAATAGGATATCAAACGAATATTTCCGCTAGGAGGTCTAGGCTGGCCACCATTCCTCAAAGGGGTAAATAGATGCATTATGTTTGTCTATCATATTTGACTTGTTTTCTAAGCAATGCTTGTAATGATTTACATAAATATTGGAAGAAGAGAGACTGTACACCTCTCTTCCTCAATCATCTAATGTTGTATTGCAGGCAAATGCTATGTTTTTGCAGGTCATAGGAAGAATGAAGGAGTGAACTCCATGGATGAAGTAATTTTCAACGTCAAATTCATATTCCATAATATGAATACAAATGTTCAAGCCAAAGCAAAGTGAAAATTCACCTGATGTTGAGTTCATTCAATGAAACTCAAACTCTTGAAGCTTGCTCTTCAATGACCAACAACACCAACAAACCCTACAACATGATCGAGATCAAGGCAAAAAGACATGAAGATAATCATCAGAAGAAGCAATCAAGTTCAGTACCATGTCAAATCACATCAATCTCCAAAGCAGCCTGTCATATTGAATTCATATTGTTCATGATTTAATCATCATCATTTGTTCATGATTTGAAATCATATTGTTCATCATCCATACTGTATGTTAAGCTCCATGACCAAGCATGTTGAAGTCCAGACTTACTACTACATCATGACTTCAATATAACCTATTTTCATAAGCTTTCATACTTCCCTACTCCATTACACCCCACCTCCATCTGGAAAAGGAAAAAATAAAAAAATAGAAAAAGATCAAAAATAATAAAGGAGTTTGGTTGTGAAAATCCACGAAAGTGGTACAATACAAACTCGAATTCATATTGGAAAACCAACTAGTTTGGCCAATATGAATTCTCTATTTTGTTTTATCATTTCTTCAGTTTGCGTTGCAGGAATCATCCTCCAGAATAAAGAAGACTTGAGGACAAGTCTTCCCATCAGCAAGGGGGGAAAGTTTGCAAAAAGAAACTTAGTTGCGTAGCTGAATTGACGACAGAACTTGTATTGTTGGCAGTTGGGACCTGAAATATTTTTGAAATCAATTGCAGAGGGACCTGAAATGTTAGCAAAAACATGTATATATTGCATAAAAATGTACATGACAAAAGGGACCTAAGTTATCATGAATCAATTGCAGAGGGACCTGAACGACATCAACATTCAATGGACCAGAATCAATGAAGGATGCTAGAACAGAAGGCATAAATAAGCTCTATCTATCTACGATATTTGATCAAGACAACTTCATCCAATATTGTTAAAGAACAGCAACATTCATCCAATACTATTAGGGAAGTACAAGAATAGTAAGTGCACAATTTTGCTCCTGTAAATTCAATTTTTTGTAGAAATTTTTAGACGTTGTGAAAATTGAGTTAATACCTGAATGCATATTTTATATTCATTACATTTTCCTCATCCTATACCCATTATCCTATATTCTACATTTTCATTTACCCTATACCTAATCCAATGTACATATATACATTCATTCCATAACCTTAACATTTCATAACCCTAAATATCATTCTCTATTTACCTATATTTATTTTCTATATTCCATATTCATTTCAAAACCCTAACCCTAAGTATTTTTCCTCTAAGCAAAAAGGATCAAAGTGAGAATTAAATAGATTGAACCTGCACAAACAAAGCAAGCATTAGTCCTATGGAAACAATTTTAAACATGACCTAAAAATGGTCATTTTAAAATTAAGGAAATCATTGCAATACATATGGAACATCAAGCAAACAAAATTGAAATGATTAAACCTTATCATCGCATAAGGATATGATGCAATAAGGTGAAGTTATAATAGAAAATTGAATACGATGTGATGGCAAACCTTATGGAACTATGCAACGATATCAAGCATATGGTAAAGGGTAAGAAATATCAAACATGCGCATTTTTTTTTTTAAAGAAATGTATTAAACAGGGAATACAAAAACGAAATGTAATGAGCATAAAAGCTTTGAGTGCATGACAAAAGTGGCAAATTATGCAATGATATTAGAATATAAAGGCTGGGGATATAATTACAACGAGCTTGCAACCATTGAAACAATATGATTTCAAAATACATGGTTCATATTATGCTGAGGTCAAAATCGTGGATGTGGCATGAACACAAATGGAGCTATGATGCGTTGGTAGGGCTATAAACAGTATAGAAGGTCAAGCCATGACAGTATGGTATGCAGGATGGCCACGATGGAAGCAATCAAACAACAGAGAAATGGTCAAATCAGAATTTAAACTACACCATTAAAGATTTTGATATAATGCCGAGAGTTTGCGGAATTTCATACATACTCCGCCATTTTTATACGCAGAGCATGGTAAGAAGCACTCTCACTACACCATCATAGCCATTTTGAAGGCTCAGAGAAAACAATGAAGCGTTGAAAAATAAATTAGTGTATAAGCTTTGAGCTTGAGTGAAAAATGTTTTGGTCAAAAGCCCTGTGCGTTTTAAACAGAGCTACAGCTACGCAGAACACACTCTCTCAGCTATTGAAGTCATAAAAAGGCCTGTACACCGTGGATCTAGAGAACGTGGCCACAGGAAGGATGCAACCATGGCAGCTACAGGTACGTAGAATAGGAAATGACTTGGAAAAATAAAAGAAAAGTCAAACTACATTTTAAAAAACTCTGTAATGTTATTTTCCATAATTAAAATGCAAACCCAGCTCAGTGATTGAGCCTTTCACCGTGTGAAAAAAACTGAAGCCATAAAAAACGCAGAGAGAAATGCAAAGTTAAGCAAGGCAACGTAGGAGAAAGGCAGTGATAAATAGGATTTAACTCTGGGTTAAATCCCATGGATTGCGCAGGAGAATAAGGTAAGATCGGAAGTTTAATAAATACAACAGAGGTTCATGAGGAAATCTGGGGATTTTTCTAAAGATCACTGGGATATGAAAGCACACAACTCTTGTTTGTCATCCATTTGTGCCACCAGCCAGCATGCTAAGGCGTTGAAGCGAAGATTGAGTAGATATGGTTAATGTGGCGTGCCATTAAACAGTCCTCAAGTCTCGCCATTAGCCAGGTAAACGCCGAAACTACACCATGATTCCAGAGATAATAAATGTGAAGGATAAATGAACAACAGTGCATTAATGAAGCAAATAGCCATGCGATAGGGAACAAATATGTTCATAGGTGTAATTGCATAAATTAAGGAGTTGAGTAAAACACGTAAATCATGCAAAACGATCATTAGAGTACACCTATGCGAAAAATGCGGCATTTCAACCACATTTTGCATGCAAAATGCGTCATTAAAAAGTTTTTGAGACCATATGTGTGTTTTGTAAAGCAAAAACAGAGTTTTGTAAAGATTGTGTATTGCAGAAACAGAGTTTTTGGGTTGTATTACATATTGTGTAGAGCAGGGGATGAATTTTTTTTTTAAGTGTTGTTTCATAAACAGGGGTTGTATAGCAGAAGAGTTTTTTTTATGCTGTTACACAAGATTATATTGCGTGTTGTTGTCAAACAGGGGTTGAATACTGTGAAAACAAAGGAAAATTCTCTCTTAAGTACTGTTAGAAGGGGTCGAACCGCTTGTTTCTTTGTCGAAATAAGTTTTTTTTTAGAACTTAGACAATCAGGGCAGAATTGAAAATGATTTCTTTTTCCTCCTTTCATACAGCGTTGAAGATTAGGCTTGCATGATAATTGTACAGAGAACAGTGAATCAAAAATGATGCTAATGGAATCCCGGTTTGCATGATGAATTGAATAGAGCAGAGATGCTGCAAAGACAGAGACAAAAGAGTTTTTTTTAATTTTGATGAAACAGAGGATAGAATATAAGACATAGATTAATGAAAACATGTTTATTATGTTTTTATAATCATTTTATATCAAAGCTTTGTGTTTGCGGAAGCAATAACTTCATATTTTTGAGGATTGGTCTCATCTCTTTATCAAGGGCATTAGAAAAAAGGTAAGTAGGACACTGAAGAAAAATTTGAAGAGAAAAAATTGATTTCAAATTGAGTGATCATTCAATCTCCGAAAGGCATTTCGATTTTTGAAAGCCACTATTTTTCGTTGCCTTTTTCTGAGTAAAATAAAATGAAATTTGAAAAACGAAAACATGGTTTTTCTTCAGAACGAGCCTAACTAGACTCCATGTGAACAGTTTTCTCAAGTTCATTTCTATTTCGGGATATTTTTATGGTTCTTTCAACCTGTATTTTGTAAATTGCCTGGAAAAAAATGCTGAAGTCAACTTTGAGCTTAATGGCTCTCTTGGTTTGGTTAATGGAAGACCATATGATGGTGGATGGATTGAAAAAACATGAATAATGCTAAAAATATGGAATCATTGTTGGATGTAGATCAGTATATGACATTCTGTGAAAAGGAGGGACTCTAGTCATTAAGCAACAACTTCCCTCTTTGATGAATCATAATGATTTTTGAAAGTCATTGTTTCAGTGGGTTAGAGTCCAGAATTAAAGAATATTGATTTGAGAATACTTTTCTCATAGAAGAGTTTGTTAAAATCTTTGAAGGGAGAATAAGATTTGATTTGCAAGTGTGGTGTTAATTAAAAGCAGAAAGGATTAAAATTTGATTTTTGAAACAAGTATGGTTTTGATTTTAAAAAAAAAAGTTGAAGGCATAGATATCCTTTGTACAGGTAGCTTCATCTTCAAAGGGACAGATCCACAGGTACATCAGCAAATCAGTCAGCATACAGAGGCAGAAGATCAATGAGACAAAGTCAAGCATGAGGACATCCTTGAAGATCAGCACGGGGGAGATGTTGGCCCTCATTTTTGGTCTATTTTTGCTTAGGGAAACCTACTTAATCCTTATATTTTCCATCCATTTTCCATCACACCCATTTCATTTTGATGTATTTTATGCATATTCAGATGTTTAATTTTAATTTTGCAATTTCTAAAAGTTTTTATGAAAATTGAGTTTCAAGTGCAATTTTGGACTGAATCAGAAATTCCCGTAATAGCTATGTGGATGACATGTTTGCAGGACACTTAGGCTCGAGTTTGGTACATGGATGGATAGCTTGCGAACTAGGACTGAGCTAACTCCACTTGGTTTGGCCAGAACAAGCTTTATTAGGCCCAGTCAAGGCTGGTCAAACATCACTAGTCACCAGAAAATCCCTAGGAAATAGGGCAGTTTTGAGATTTTATGGGATTGACCATATTTCTTGGGATGAATTGGATGAGTTCGACTTAGATAGGTGGATATGATTGTTAGAGATAATATAGATCAGTTTGTTTCATTAAACCTCTATTTAAAGCCAAGACTTTGATGGTTTTTGTAATGGAATTTGTATGTAACTTTTGTATAATTGGAGTTGGGAGCTAATTTGAAGAACTTGTTTCATTCCAATTTGTTGTTCATGCTTGGTTGATTTACTAAAGTTGTTGTAGCTGAGATTTCTTCAAGTGTGCAAGGCAAGGGTGGAGGGCCCCCACACCAAGCTAAGTCCACTTCTTGGTTCAATTTTCATAGTTTTCATAGATTAGTTCTTGTTTCAAATGTATTTAGTATTTAGATGTGTGATGATTGTTGAATGAATATTGGTTTAATTCTAATCTACATATGAAGGGACACACAGGAATTTAAGTTAAATTCCCCTTCTATTTGATCTTAAACTAAAACTGAATTTCATTCTCCATTTCTTATTTGAAGTTATTGTTGCATTTCTGGTTTGAAGCAATGGTGATTGTGATATGGTAGGATTGTGAAGAAGGACAATTTGGACCTCCTTAGTTAGGAGCCTCTTCTTTTACATCTTCTGCATCATAAACCATTGTTAATTAGTGCTCTTAGATTTATCTTCATGAAAGTAGTATTATAGGGAAGGACAACCTGGTTCTCCTAAGTTAGGAGCCTCTTCCCTCATATATTACATAAGTCAATTAGAAATTGTTAAAATAGGTTTATATTTGTAATATGTACTTCCTTAATTCTTCAAATTTTATCTTCTAAACTTGATTATATCTGATGTCCATATACAGTGGATTTGCCTCCAAGTTTTACAAACCCGGATTGATAATTAAATACTTGTGCTAATTTAGTCAATAAATTAGCCCAACAAACCCTATGATGGACCAATGCCTAATTCCTTTGGGGATATGGAGTCAAGATGAATGATGAGAATGGATTTCGTTTCTAGCTCAAGGAGGCTCTAAGGACAACTTCGTTTGGCATTAGGGCAAAGGAGAGTGACCCTAAAGCATTTATACCTCGTTTGCAAATCAAGATGGCTTATCAAGATGAATTCAATCTCTAGGAAAATTCGTTCAACATACATGGCTCATACATAGAGATATGCTATATAGAAACATAATTCCACAATTTAGTAGTAAATGCATGCAGCAATTAGCCCTAATAGTGAAAAGTCCCATTATAGTGCACGTTATAAAGTAAAAGAAAATAGAATTAAGTTAGTACTTACAAAGTTACATGTAAGAGAATATATCCAACCATCAATAGATTTGCCAATCAAGAAGCTCCAAGACAAGAAAATGTAATCCAAACATCAAAATTCATCCATACTCCAATTTCTTCCACCAAGAAGGAATAGCGAAAATCTCAAGAGAGAGAATGATCCAATCCAAGTGATGATTCAAAATTAATTCACATCACTCCTATTTATACACTTCTTTGGAATTCGAATTACCTAATTAGCCTACATTAGCCCCTAAAATGAAATAAAGTGCAAAATAACTAACTTTTGGTGACAAGCCCACCAAACTAGCTCAAAAACAAAATAAAAAGCCTCTCAAGAGGTCAAATGATGAATAATACATGTCATTGGGCCCTCCAAGAGGCTTGATGATGTCCATAAGTGCCATACTATTGAATAGCACTCTCAAAAGTGATAGACAAGGGGGTGGCCCCTTGTTCTCTAAACAATAAACCTATGGTGTTCCTAATGGGTGTGGGGGCACCCAAATAACCTCACGGATTTCCAAATAGATCGAAGATGCCTACAGAGCATTTTTAAGGGCTCAGATGATAATACAAGTGATGCCACATCAGTATAAAAGTCCTGGGTCATCTGTCAAGTGCATGGTACAACTGTGGGGTCGGCTGGGCATGATGAACCAAATGCATCTTCCTCGTCCAATAGGTAAATCTCAAGCAATTTCTGACCACCTCTAAGGATCCATGGAGTGTTGTCTACACCTGTGGAGGCCCATGGCTCTGAACACACACCCTACATGTGCCAATGTAGCCCTCTGGAGGGTTGGGACCCCATACAAGGAGACCAAACCCAAAATGGAGACCATCTGCAATTTTGCATAAGATCCAATGCGTCCCGTAGCCTTCCAGTATAACAAGTCATCAAAGGAAATCGAGTAAAAGAGCTTACTAACCATGGATAATAGGTGGGCACTTCATAATGGCATGCCCTTCCATAGTGGGATTTGGCATGTGCTAGTGTCTCTAAGCTCCAAATGGGGTTAACCAAGTATCCTATTATATGGTTTCTACTTTTAAAGGGGATAGTATGTCCAAGGTACATCCTTTAAAGGGTAGTGGCATGTGATAAAGAGATGAATAGAGTAGGGAATGAAAGGGGCAGCCCTCGGCCACATGCTGGGTTACAAGGGTAGCTAATAAAAGGAAAGCCCACACTTGGGTATAGAATGTATAGAAGGGAGCAATCATGGTGCATGAGGTGCCCCAGCCTTGATTTTTCCACCCTTCTTTATATGCCTTTTGCCTTTTATGATTTTTCTTTAATTAACTGCTCGAGGCTCAAGGGATAAGAGCATGATATGTAAGATATAGTAGTGGATACCCCCTTTAAGGTAGGGCGGTTCATTGCCTACCAGGGGTTGGGACAATCATGGGTTCATGAATGATAAAGGAGGTTCATCTATGGCCTATAGGAACCAGGGTGATCGCCATGATGATGGAGTAGAGCTCATGCATTGGCTTTTGCCCATGTGCTAAATGTGTTTGTCCTGACCATCTTTTGCATTTTGTGGTACATCTTCCTGTTGAATGTGACCAATTATGCTTTTGCTTTTCTTTTCAGCTGCATCAACCTCTAGGGTATCATTCCAGGCCCGACCCAAGTTGTGGGCAAGGGGAGGGGGAAGGCTAACCCTTTGTGGACCCAGTGGAGGAATGTTGGCCCAGGTGGGAGAAATGATGAATGGGGTTATAATGAGTCGAAAGAGAGTGATATATGTGGATGAGGGAGCGGGACCACGCAACCAAAATCAGGGTTTTCCATGAAGTACCATCCCGAGAGCCCAAAGGTTAGTAAAAGAGATCCCATGGGACTAAGGTCCAAGGGTAACATCCAAACGAGGTCTAGGGGACAAGAGCACAGACCTAACCCACTCTTTCCGCCAAATCCCCCCATTAATTCATGCCCAAAAGTCTCCATGATAAGTAAACTACAATACTCAATTACCAAATGACAAGGCATACCTTCAGGTTCGAGAGGCCCACCTTCAAACATACGATCATGACAGATGAGTGAGGGACCACACGATTGGCTCAGGTGGTGGAGAAATGGGACAACGAGCTAGTTGGTGGCTGCAAGGGGCTACCGGCTGAGGACCATCTTGGAGAAAAAAATTCTCCTAGGGATATCACCCACAAAATGGTGGGTAACAAACAGTCGAAATGGCAACCCATTTGTCTAGCATCATAACAACCAGCATTGTCACATAGCAAGGCCTTGACTAACAGCTCTATCTCTCCACAAGATCAGAGCCCAATGTTGAGAGACCAATGATTTATAGACACCATCATCATTGTCTCTCAAGGCACATACCCCACCCAGGTGTTCACAGAGTATGTCCTTCGTTGGACTATTCTTATCTTGGATAGCTAGTCCTCAAAGAATATCGATCCTCGATTAGTCTTATCTTGGATGCCCTACCTCATCCTCAAAGAGTATCGGATGCTAGATGTTTACCCAATCCTCCATTATGTCTTCCCAACTGAAGACAAGAATGATCTGCCTATCTCTCCCTCTCAACTAGGAAGGATATATCAACAAAACCAAGCTTGTCTCTCAAATACACAAGCTTCTTATTGGGAAGAGATTTTGTCAATATGTCAACTATCTGCTCATCAGTGGAGATATAGTCGCAACACACCATCTTATGCTAGCTTCTAAATGTAGTGATACTTGTTGTTTATATGCTTTGTCTTTCAATGAAACACTGGGTCTTCAAACAATCTTATGCAACTGATATTATCACAATGTATCACTGTAAGGTCCATTAGTCTTTCAAATAAGTCGAACAGCAGCTTCCTCAACCAGACTGCTTCTCTGCTCACTTCACAGGCTACAATATATTCAGCCTCAGCACTACTCAAAACAATTGATTCTTGCTTTCTGCTCATCCATGAGACCATGGAAGATCCCAAACTAAAACATCCTCCTATAGTGCTCCTTCCATCCTACTCACTGCCTCCCCAGTCAGAATATGTATATCCAATCAAGTGGACATCATTCCTTCTTTCATATTTCAAGCAGTAGTAGATTGTTCCTTACAGATATCTTAGAATGTGCTTGGTTGTTGTCTAATGATCATGCTTTGGCTCCACTTGAGGCTGACTCAGAACATTCACTACAAAGCATATGTCTGGTCGAGTATTCACCAAGTACATCAGTGAGCCAATCAATTGTCTATACCTGGTCAGATCCACTAGGCTTGATTTGGAACTCCCTAGACTTTTCAAGTTTGTGATCATCGGGGTTGTCATTAGTTTGCAATCCATCATGTCAAACCTTTTCAACATCTCGATCACATACTTCCCTTGATCTAGATAGATTTGATCAGGTCCCTGCCAAACTTCTAGTCCCAAATAGTAGTGCATCAGCCCAAGATCCTTCATATCGAATTTTGCTGCTAGCTGCTTCTTGCATTCTTAGATTCGACCTTCTACACATGTCAACAGAAGATCATCCAAATACAGAAGAATAATTACAGGCTCACCTTTTACAACCTTGACGTAAAGATTTGGATCAGCAAAACTCTTTGTGAAGCCCAATCTTTGTAGGTATGCATCCATCCTTGCATACCATGCCCTTGGTGCCTGCTTAAGGCCAAATAATGCCTTCTTCAACCTGCAGACTTATGCCTCTCTATTTTTGACTTCAAATCCCAAGGGTTGCTCTACATAGACTTCTTCATCAATAGTGCCATTCAGGAATGCAGTCTTGACAACCATTTGATGAATGTCCCATCCCATCGATGCCTCCAAAGAGACCAGTGATTGTATAGTTGTATACCTTGATGTTGTAGCAAATGTCTCTTCATAATCGATGCCTTCTTGTTGAGAGAAGCCCCTAGCCACAAATCTTGCCTTATATTTGTCAATGCTTCCATCTGCCGCATGCTTTATCTTATAAAGCCACTTGGAAGTTACCACAGATGTAATGTTCCTAAGTGGTAATATGAGAGATATTTAAACAAATAAATAGTGTAGCAACATAAAAATAAAAACATGAATTAGACATCCATGAAAATGCTGTAAATCTGGAACTGCTGAGCCCTATATTATAAAATTAGAGAGTTAGGTACAATGTAAAATGGAGTGGTGCACCTGAGCTTATCTCAAGGACAAGCTTGACAAAACCCAGGTGATGAAATAACTAAGCTGAAGGTTACCCAGTTGCTGCACCACTTTGCACTGTGCTGTCCCAGTAAACTGTTGCCCTTCTGAACTTCGACTTGCTGGAATGTGCCCAAAAATTGCCCAGAAAATTATGTCCTTTCAGCCCCGGACTCCTTGGAGAAAACCCAGAAGAGAATTTCTCTGGTTTTGACTTTGGATTTTCGGCTTCCTTGGAGCCTCTTCCCAGCAGCTGCTGCCAAATTCGACTTGCAGGAAACAACCTACAAATCCCTCTGAAAACTCCACTAGAATGTTGAATTCCCCTGTGCTAACTGACTCCTTGCTCCCCAAATGATACTTGGCCAAGATGACTGCTCTCCCAAACACCACAAAATAGCTGCCAGAGACCTTTGCGCAATCCCTCTGCCCAGAAATTCGTGCTCTTAATCCCTCGGTCTATCTGGCTGCAAAACTCAGTGAAAATGCCCTCAACATATAACCTTCCCAGCTCCCATAACTCCCAGCAAGCTATGGACATCACTGTTGGCTCTATCGCCTCATGCGTGTTTCTGGTTGCCCAAAAAATACGCAGTCCCCTGCTCTGCGTTGCTGGTTGAAGGGTGACTATGTTGAACTCTCAGAAATCCCTATGAAACGGCCTCACTAGGGCGAGCACAGATGGTCCCCCAAAGAAGAGGTTGAATCTCCCACTTGGAAGATTCGTGGCTAAACAGCCAGTAGACTCGCTAAGCAGCAGAGCGTACAAAGGTGTGTTTGTTTGCAAATGATCAAGATCCTACAAAATGAGAGCTCCTTCTCCTTTTATCACCTTGGACCCCCTTAGCCTTATGTGGGCCCCTCCTTCCACTAATTCGATTCCCTCCAAGCTCATGCAATGGCCAAGTTCGAATTACTCATGTGGGTGGCCCCCACATTCCACTACCTGCCAAAATAAAGTCGTATTCCCCTATAGTTCCTAAGTCTGTGTGTGGGGTCCTCCTCCTAAGCCAAAAATGATGCCAAAAATGTGTAGTTGCACCCCGTGACTAATACAGTTGAGAAGGGACATGACATTCCTCCCCTCCCAAATGTTGCTTGCCCTCAAGCAACCTCAAAGTTGGGTGCTCCAGTATGTGCTCACCTTCCCAAGTGGCATCCTCATCCAGCAAGTTCTTCTAGCGTACCAAGAACTCCCTGATGGTCCTGCTCCTCAGTCTCCTCTCCTTGCTCTCCAAAATGGCCTCTGATTCCAACACCAAATGGCCCTCATCATCCAACGGGGGTAGATCAGCTATCGCCATCACCTGTTGTCCCAGCACCTTCTTTAGGCATGAGACATGAAACACATTATGGATTCTACTCTTTGGAGGCAGCTCCAACTCATAAGCCACCTCCCCAACCCGCCTAGTCACCCGATATGGCCCATAGAAGCATGGTTGTAGCTTCTCGACCCCCTTCTGTTTCAGTGTAGACTATCTGTAAGGCTAGAATCAGAGGTATACTAAGTCCCCCTCCTCAAAGTGCCTCTCTATCTTGTGCCGGTCTGCATACAGTTTTTGCTGATTTTGGGTTGTCACTAAATTATCCTTGAGAGCCTTGAGAATATATTGGCTCTCTTGGACCCAGTATTTGGCCTTTGGGGCCTGGCTCTCTCCAAAAACAATATCAACAAAAGTCAGTGCATCATATCCTTAGAAGGCACGGAAAGGAGTCATACTGATAGACATGGTGGTGCATGGTGTTGTAGCAGTACTCGCCCAAGTGCAACCATCGAATCCACGTCCTCCACTAACCCGAAACATAGTTCCTTAGGTACCCCTCCAACCACTAGTTGACCCTCTTCGTCTGGTCGTTCGTCTGAGCGTGGTAACTAATGCTAGGAGTGAGCTCGGTCCCGACCAACCTAAAGAGCTCCTGCCAAAAGCCACCCTTGAATCTGTTGTCTCTATTGCTCACAATGTTCTTGGGGAGCCCATGGAGCTTGAAAACCTCCCGGAAGAACAACTCAGCAACTTGTGCAGTCATGTACCTAGTGGGGATGGCGAAGAAATGGGAAAATTTGGTCAACCTGTTGACCACTACATATATGCAATCCTTCCCCTATACCACGGGGAGCCCAGTGATGAAATACATCGAAATACTTTCCCATTTCCCCTCTGGAATGGGAAGTGGTTGTAGTAGCCCTACAAGGTGAGTCAGTTCCCCCTTGTTCCGTTGGCAGGCCTCACACTCTCGTACGTGTTGCAGCACGTCCTCCTTGAGGCCCTTCCAAGCGAGCCTCTCCCGAATAGCCATGTAAGTGTTTAGGAACCCCTAGTGTCCAAACAATGGTGAATCGTGAGCTACCTGGAGTATCCTCTCCCTCAACTGCAAGTTGGGCACCAAGTAAATGTGCCCCTTGTAATAGATGACCTCATCCATCACAGAATAATGCTTATCTACATGCGTCCCCTCCAGTACCTCGCATGCCCTCCTGTCCTTGGAGTACTCCACCAACAGCTGAGCCTTCCAACCCTGGCAAATGCTCATGAGAGATAACCCTGTTGGTCTCCTGGATAAAGCATCGACCACCACATTGTGCTTTCCTCGCACATACTCAATGTCAAAATCATAGGCCTGCACCTTGCTAACCCATCTTTGTTGCCTGTCGTTGAGGCCCTGCTGCCCCATGAAATGTCGAAGACTATTGTGATTAGTCTTCACTCGGAACAGATTGCCCACCAAATACTGGCGGAAATTGGCCAATACATGCATAATGGCCAGCATCTCCTTGTCATATATGGAATATGACAGCTCATGCAGTAGGAGCTTCCGACTCTCGAAAGCTATGGGATGCCCCTCCTATGACAACACAGCTCCAACTCCTACCCCTAATGCATCACACTCCACCATGAATGGTTGGGAAAATTCTGGGAGTGCTAAAACAGGGCAACTACTCATCACCTCCTTGAGACGATAGGCGGCCTATGCTCCATCAATCCATGCAAAGGCCCCCTTCTTGGTCAAGTCCGTCAAAGGTGCTGCCAACTGTGAGAACCCTTTGACAAACTTCCTATAGTAAGTGCAAATACCCAAGAAGCCTCTCAGCATAGTCACATCTCGAGGTACTAGCCAATCCCAGATGGCCCAAATCTTCTCCTCATGCACCTTCACCCCATCTGCTCCAATGGTATGCCCGAGATAAAGCATCTATGTCAATCCAAACTCGCACTTAGAGAGCTTGGCATAGAGCTGTTGCTCCTCCAAAATGCGCAATACCTCCTCTAAGTATTGGACGTGCTCCTCCCACGTCCAACTATAGATCAGGATGTCATCAAAGAACACCAGCACGAACCTCCTCAGCGGCCCTCGAAAGATATGGTTCATGCAAGACTGGAATGTGGCTGGAGCGTTGGTCAACCCAAATGTCATGACCAGAAACTCAAAGTGCCCGTAGTGGCATAGGAAAGTTGTCTTCGGGATGTCCTGCTCCCGTACTCTTATCTGGTGGTACCCTGAATGCAGATCAATCTTAGAGAAGTACTTGGCTCCTCTACGCTCATCCATCAGCTCATCAATAAGGGGAATAGGGTACTGGTTTTTAAGAGTCTTCCAGTTAAGGGCTCGGTAGTCGATACACATCCGGAGGGTTCCATCCTTCTTCTTCACCAGCACTACTGAAGAAGCAAAAGGACTGGAACTTGGCCTGATGTGGCCCAATGCCAGCAACTCCTTGATGGCCTTCTTGATCTCGTCCTTATAAGCTTTGGGGTGCCCGTAAGTAGTAGTGATAACTGCCTGTATACCCGGCTCCAGCTCAATGGTGTGATCAAATCCTCTATCTGGTGGTTGCCCTGGTCGAATGTCCCCGAACACCACTGCATACTTGTCCAGTAAAGCCTGTACGTCTGCTGGTGGTGATTGTGCCTGTCCCCCGACCTCTGAGATCCTCAACTTGACTTGCCATGCAATGTCCCCATGTCGGAGATCTGCCTCCATCTTGTGGGTCGAAACTGTCTGAGGTGGATAACACTGCATGCCTCTCAAGACCACCAATTTGCCATCGTGCCCAATGAACTCCGTCTCAAGTTTCCTCCAGTCCGTCGTGACTCGCCCAAGGGAATACAGCCACTGGACACCCATCACCACGTTGGTGTCTAGCACATCAACCACAAAGAAGTGGTCTATAATCGAGTAGTTCCCCACACCTACTGTCAAGGAGGGCATGTATCTGGTACACTGGATAGTATGGTCACCTGGCACTAGGACTTAGAACCCCTCAAACTTTGTTGTGTTGAGGTCCCTCCTTTGGACGAATTGTGCATCTATGAAATTGTGGGTAGCCCCACTATCCATCAGCACCGACACCCTCTGTCCCTGTACAATGCCTCTGATCCAGAGTGTCAAAAACTTAGGAATCCCGCATAAAGAAGCAAGGACTCCTCCTAATGGGGCAAGAGATGCCCCTCCCTGTGGAGGTGGTGGTGGTGGCCCTCTGTCTATTGGACTCTCTCCATCTATCCCACCACAATCCTGTTCCACCTCGTCCTACTGGTCACTGTCAGAAAAGACCTCAATGTAATGCGCTCTACCTGCAATGCACCTATGGCCAGATGCCCAGGGCTCTCTGCGTGTGAAGCACAGCTTCCTCCTCCAAAGGTCCTTCCGTGTCTCCTCATCTAACTGCCCCCTCCCCGGTGTGGTCTTTGGTGGTGGGGGTCTAGTCTCCAACCCCTTCTGTGGAAAAGGGGTCCGTGCAGGAAATGGCGCTCTGGTCTTGGGGATGGCCCCCTATAAATCTCTAGCACACACAACTGCTTCCTGCAACGTGGAGGGTCTGCGTGACTTCACCAATCCACGCAGGGGCTCAAGAAAGCCCTCAATGAAGGTGTATACCCTCCTTGCCTCGGACAAATCCGTGACCATCACTGACACACACAGAAAATCTGATAACTGCTCTAGGTTGCCTGTCTAGCACAATTGTGTCAGCTCCCTGAAAGATGCCTCCGGATCCCTCTGATCAAATCACTCCACCACCCTCTGGGTTAAGTCCTCATAAGAAACTATCAAGGCATGCCCCAAAGTGGTCAAGTCGTGAAACCACCAGTCATGGGCTTCCCCCTCCAAGTGCAGCACTGCCATCTTAATGGCTTCCTACTCCGTCATCCGGTTGAGTTGAAAGTATGTGTCCATCTTTTTTCAGCCCAAGCCCTGGCTATGCAGTTGGCAGTGCCATCAAATGTAGGGAAATACATCCTCCCTATAGTTCTTTGTAGCTTGTAGTTTTGGGTCCCTTTCCTCCGTACCCCTTGTTCCTCTCACTCTGTTTGAGCTTGCAGTAATCTCTGAAGGAGAGGGCTTCTTTAAAGTCTTCGTCCATCGCCTGCCACTCTCCGAAGTAATCCCCCATCTGAGGAGTGTCTTCTCCCTTGCTGGTTCAATTTGTGCCACTAGCACGAAAGAAGTTAGTGTAGCTCTAGTCGACACACTAACTAAAGGGCATTGCGCTACTGGTGAGGGGTGATCGAAAGGCTGAGAGGCCCTGGAAGTTTCTCCACATAGAAACCCTCTAGGCGTGGCCCTATCCCTGTTCTGTGACTTGATCTCCTCCAGCATGTCTTTCTGCCCCTTGGCCAAGTCACTCAAGGCCCTCGGGAGGCTATCAAAAGCCATCTCCTCCCTGCTCTTGGGCTTTGTCATTTTCTCCTCTCCGGCCACTGCTTTCCCTCTTTCCTCCGTATCTGGCGTAATTTCTAACTCCCGTTCTCTGCTCCTGTACCTCTACCTACAGTGGGTGATGTTTTGTTGGTCCTCTTCTCTCATAGGAAACAATCCCCACAACTAAGCCAAGAACTAGGCTCTGATACCACTGCAAAGTTCCTAAGTGGTAATATGAGAAATATTTAAACAAATAAATAGTGCAGTAACATAAAAATAAAAACATGCATTAGACATCCATGAAAACGCTGTAAATCTGGAACTATTGAGCCCTATATTATAAAATCAGAGAGTTGGGTACAATGTAAAATGGAATGGTGCACCTAGGCTTGTATCAAGGACAAGCTTGACAAAACCCAGGTGATCACATAATTGCGCTGAAGGTTGCCCAGTTGTTGCACCACTCTACACTGCGATGTCCTAGTAAACTACTGCCCTACTGAACTTCGACCTGCTGGAATGTGCCCAAAGACTGCCCATAAAATTATGTCCTTTCAGCCCCGGACTCTTTGGACAAAACCCAGAAAAACCCAGAAGGGAATTTCTTTGGTTTTGACTTTGGATTTTCGGCCTCCTTGGAGCCTCTTCCCAGCAGCTGTTGCCAAATTCGATTTGCAGGAAACAACCTACAAATCCCTCTTAAAACTCCACTAGAATGCTGGATTCCCCTATGCTAACTGACTCCTTGCTCCCCAAATGATACTTGGCCAAGATGACTGCTCTCCAAAGCACCACTAAATAGTTGTCAAAGACCTCTGCGCAACCCCTCTACCCAGAAATTCGTAATGTTGATTCCCCAGTCTAGTTGGCTGCAAAACCCAGTGAAAATGCCCTCAACAAATAGCCTTCCCAGCTCCCATAACTCCCAGCAAGCTATGGACATCACTACTGGCTCTATCTCCTCCTGCATGTTTTTGGCTACCCAGAAAATATGTAGTCCCCTGCTCTCGTTGCTAGCTAAAGGGTGTGACTGTGCTGAACTCTCAGAAATCCCTGTGGAACAGCCTCCCTAGGGCGGGCACAGATGGTCCCTCGAAGAAGAGGTTGAATCTCCTACTTGGAAGATTCGTGGCTAAACAGTCAATAGACTCGTTAAGCAGCAAAGCGTACAAAGGTGTGCTTGTTTGTAAATGATCAAGATCCTGCAAAATGAGAGCTCCTTCTCCTTTTATCACCTTGGGCCCCCGTAACCTCATGTGGGCCCCTCCTTCCACTAACTCAATTCCCTCCAAGCTCATGCAATGGCCAAGTTCGAATTACTCATGTGGGTGGCCCCCACATTCCATTACCTGCCATAATAAAGTCGAATTCCCCTATAGTTCCTAAGTCTGCGTGTGGGGTCCTTCTCCTAAGCCAAAAATGATGCCAAAAATGTGTAGCTACACCCATGACTAATACATTTGAGAAGGGACATGACAACAGACTTGTCTTCAGGCCTAGGTACGATCTCTCATATCCCATTCTTCATTATCGATTGATATTCTTCATTCATGGCATCTTTCCATTCTTGATGATTGACAACTTCTTCAAAGATGGCTCTACTTCTATTAGTTTCGTCATATATGCTGCATACCCAGAATATCTTTTGGGCTTCATGTTTTCCTAAATGTGCCTTTAGCCGCCTCATGTTCCTTTGCATTCAATAGAGTAGATTTCAACCAATTAGGTCTCTTTCTAGTCTCGGGAATTGCCACAGGTTGTATAGGTTCAATGGGACCTTCATCTTCATGATTTGATTCTTCTTCTTCCCTAGTAACTTCCTCTTCAAATAATGGAAGCTCTTCATCATCAAAGTCCATAGGGAGATCCTTTGATTTCTTGAACACAATACTTTCGTCAAATATCACATCTCGACTGACTTCTATTCGGTGTCCTTCTTTTACGTAGATCCTATAGGCCTTAGAAGAATTATTGTAGCTAACAAATGTTCCCTTCATGCATGATGGATCCAACTTGTTTCTCTTGTCCTTTGGTATATGAATATAGACAGGACAACCAAACAATTGAGAGATGATCCAGGCTTGGTTTCTTCCCAGTGAATACTTCTTCAAGAGTCATGTTAGCTAGTGACCTGTGGGACTTCGATTTTGTATGTATACATTTGTCTTCGTTGCTTCACCCCACGGAAATTTCGACAAATCTTGATCATGTAGCATAGCTTTTACACTTTCTTCAATGGACCGATTCTTGCGTTCTACAACTCCATTTTGCTCGAGATTATATGGGACTATCAGCGCCCTCTTAATCCCAAACTCCTTACAAAAGGCTATAATTTCCTTGGATGTGTGTTCTCCTCCATTATTAGACCTTAATATCTTGATTTTCCTTTCTGTAAGGTTCTCTACTTCAACTTTGAATTCTTGAAATTTGGTAAATACTTCATCCTTGGAATTCATTAAATAAACCTAAGTTTTCCTTAAATGGTCATCTATGAAGGTGACATAATATAGATGACCTCCAAGTGATTTTGGGTTCATAGGACCACAGACATTGGCATGAATAAGATTCAAGATTTCTTTTGACCTTGAAGCACTGCTTCTAAATGGTCTCTTGGTGTTCTTACCCAATGCAAATCCCTTGCATACTCCTTCATGATCTTCTTTTAGTTCGGGGATGTCATTCACTATTGAATTTAGGGTTGGTAAGATTCAGTAGGGAAGATGACCAAATCTTCTACGCCAAAGTTCACATGGGCTAACTTCAATGTGAACCAAAGCTTGAGCGAGGGGAGTTAACAATATGTAAAGTCTTCTTTCATGGATCCCAATCATTCTTGCATCTTCTATGCTTGAGATTTTACCCCATACTACAACCTTTCCATCACTGGAAGCAATTCTATCACCCATGTCTTCTAGACATGAAATGGAAAGTAAATTCTTGTGCAAACCTGGGACAAATAAGATATTGTTGAGATGAATGTTTCCTCCATTTTCCAGTTCAAGGGAAGTTGATCCAATTCCTCTTACAGGGTAGCTTTTATTGTCACCAAGTTATACAAAGTAAGAGGACTTCCCTTTTAATAATGTCTTCAATTGCTTGTGTTGACCTGTCATATGTCTTGATGCTCCACTGTCGATTATCCAAATATTCTCATATTGAAATGTGTCAATGAGTGCTGAGAATAGTCCTTCATCCTTCGTAGATGTCTTGGTCACTTCCTTCTTAAGAGAAAATAAGAGATCCAATACTTCTTTGATGTCGTTCTTGAGATGACTTCCTACATTCGTACACTTCTTTAGGAACTAATTCAATGTAGTAGAGATCTTCATTATGCCCTCAGCAAACATTAGCTCTAATACCATGTTGAGAAATCTAAACCGCAGATGTTAGGAAGATTTCTCTTTCTATGATAACTACTTGTGATGTCTTTTTACTTTTTCTTACTTATTAGCTTCTTTACTTATTATTATGTTCTTATATCATCAAATAGCAACCAAAACAAGAAGAACAATAGTACACAAGAACACATATTGTAGGTTGCAAGCCAAAGCCAAAACCTCTCCACTTGAGAGGAAAACCCGCAAAATATCTTCTCTTTTTATAGATTCTTCAATTGACAAATTCCAAGACCTCTAGACTATAACCAATACCCTCCAAGCCCAAGTCCAACCTTTCCTGATGATGTGCTTCCCTTGTCCAAGTCAAACTCAGTGAAATCTCTTCCAACAACACAACTTCGACCCCCAACTTCAGAAATTTGGCCTCCACTGCAGGTCTGAAATTTTTGGCCCCCTACAACTTCTGTTGCATCCACACATGTGAGCAAAATTAGCCTTCCAAGGCCTACCAGCAACTTCGCTTGCCTCGCTTCCTTGTCTAGGACTAGAAGGTGACCCATTAGGTCCTTCTAGCAACTTTGATCCTCTTCCAGTAGATAGAGAATTTTGACCTTGAAGCAACAAACCCTAGCCTTCCTTCTTCACATGTGTGAGAGAGAATTATCCCAAAAACAATCTTTCATCGTCCTCTTCCTTCTTTGCTAGCCTTATTGTTCTTCTCCTTCGCTTGGATGAGCGAGTGATGAATGTGTCTCAAGGAGGTTGAATTCCCTCCTTTATATAGGCTTCTTAAGGTGGACGTGGCTCCTCAAAATAGGCTGAATTCTCAGTTGTCAAGCCAACTTGGCCTTGAAGGGTATTTTGACACTTTTAATAACAAAAATAATTCTCTTTACAAGTTACAATGTGCCAGATGGGGTCTTCAACTTATAACAATGACTCTTTTGACTTCTTGACCTAGGACAAACCCTAGAAGCACTCAACGGGTGCTTGACCTCTAAAATAAAATACCTTGAGCATAAAACCATGCTCCAAAAATATCAATAATAATTTTTCTTTCATTTTACAAAATACAAGAATCAAAAGTACATTTCATATTTATGAAGACCGAACCTAGTTACACATTTTTCAACAGTTTGAAGATGAAAACACATGGTTAATTGACAGTGGAGCATCCAGAAATATGACAAGTGAGCACAAGCAACTAAAGACCTTATCAAGAGGAAAATCTTCCTATTCAGTTGAACCTGGTGAGAAGAAGAGATATCCTATAAGAGGAATTGGATCAACCTCACTAGAGCTGGAGAATGGAGGAAATATTCATCTCAACAACATATTGTTCATACCAAGTTTGCAAAAGAATCTACTTCTATTTCATGTTTAGAAGATAAGGGAGACAGAGTTGCTTTCATAGATGGAAAGGTCGTAGTATGGGACAAAGTCTCTAGCATCAACAATGCAAAATTCATTGGGATTCGTGAAGGAAGACTCTATAGGTTGTTGACACCTCCCTCTCTAGCATTAGTTCACATTGAAGTAAGTCGATGTGAACTTTGGCATTGAAGGTTTGGACACCTTCACTACAAAATCCTACCAACTCTAAATTCAATGGTGAATGGCATCCCTGAACTCAAAGAGGATCATGAAGGAGTGTGCAAGGGATGTGCATTAGGGAAAAATGTTAAGAGACCATTTGGAAGCAATGGTTCAAGGTCAAAAGAAATCATGGATCTCATTCATTTTGATGCATGTGGTCCTATGTCTACAAAGTCTCTTGGATGTCGTCTATATTATGTAACATCCATTGATGATCACTCAAGGAAAACTTGGATCTATTTGTTGAAGTCCAAAGATGAAGTATTTAAAAAATTTCAAGAATTCAAAGTAGAGGTAGAAAATCTTACAGAAAGAAGGATTAAGATACTAAGATCTGATCCATGTCACAAGGTTCGTCAAACTTCAACCTTGAGGTTCGAATATTGGCGAACCTTAAAAATATTTTTCGGTTCAACGAACTGTTGAAGTTTATAAGTTTACTTAGTTTAGAAACCCTTCATGCACTTTTTCTGATTTATTCCTACCTACTTGTTATTCTTCTTTAACAAGTTATAGAGACTGAAAATAAACACCAGTGCATGCTCAACATATTACAGATCAGCAACTAAAAGAAACAAGAACAAACACACCATATGACACCATTATTTTTGGACCAATGTCCCCGGAAAAACCCAATGCGGGAAAACCGGTGCAGCTATCTGAGGGTTTTCTTATTAAGCAATATCATAGTACAATCTGGGTGCCGAAACTGGCCTACCCAACAAAAAATTTCCTTAGTAGCTATACCTCATAGTTTGAAAGAAATCTCCTAGCTGAAACCCCGGAAAATCCTTTCCGCAGCTTCTTAGCACAAAACTGCTCTGCAACCCCAGCGTCTGCCCAATCTGCACTGCATCAGCCCCTCTCTGTCTCATGTTGGCCCTGCGTCAACCTTTCTTGGCCTGCGTCAGCCCTAGGAGGCCCTGCGTCAACTTTCTGGGCTTTTACGTCAGACACACAGGCCTCTCTAGAGCTCTGCGCAGCACTTGGCTGCCTCTACATGGCCCTGCGTGAGCCCCTGCTGGCTTTGCATCACTCTGCTTGGCTGCTGCGCTGCTCTCCCGGCACAATCTCTGCCTTCTCTGTTTCTCTGTACTCAATGCCCCTCAGCTACTCTCCCAATCACCAATTCTATCTCTCTTAGCAAACCCTACTCTAGAGAATAGAATGACTGATCATTCTGGTGTGTTCTCCAAGTGACCCTCAAGCCTCCTCTTATACTTTTCCTGTTGACATCTCAACGGCCGAGATTAAGTCCCTAATCAATGACTAAGATTAGATCTGGCTTGATCCATGTCTTTTGGACTATTGTAACACATATTCATATTAATACACATTAATATTTTATTTTCCCTAAGTTTAGACTTAGAGACTTCATTAAAAATATTAATTATTTTAATATCTCTTGATCTGTTTAGAATCTGTCCAAACCCTTTTAGGGTATTGGAGATCTCATGTGCCCCAACCTCTCCACCAAATTTCGTGGCTAGAGCACATCGGATGCTACCCCAAATCAACACGAACTTCATCGAACCTCATGGCCATTAACCGAGTCCATAGATCAAAAGTGATAACCTCATGTCACAACTCAAGCTTGTAATCTATCCTTGCAGTTTCCATGTTTGTGATAGCATTTTTTTTATTGATGTTGATTTCTTACAATTTTATACCATATTTCATTTTCAAGTTAATATATCTATACATATAGGAAATGTATATAGACGAACCTAATCGCAAACCTTATCCGAACCCCATCAAAAAATTCAAACTCGAACCGAACCTAATCATTGCCGAACTTGAATTCGAACTTGAGCCATGTGAAATTGAATCTGATAATGGAGGAGAATACACTTCAAAGTGTTCAAGAATGTAACTAGGTTCGGTCTTCATTGTACTTGAAGTCAAAATGTAATATATATTTCTCAAAAAGAAAAGCAAAAAGAATTACGATCTTATAATGGAGGAGAATACACTTCAAAGTGTTGAAGAATGTAACTAGGTTCAGTCTTCATTGTACTTGAAGTCAAAATGTAATATATATTTGTCAAAAAGAAAAGCAAAAAGAACTTTTATTATTATTGAATTGACTTGTTAAAGCATGGATTTCATGCTTGGGTCAATTGTTATAGGTCAAGCCTCCATTGTAGGCTTTAGGATTATTTACTTGAGTCAAAAATTCAAAGTTTGTTTGGTCAAAGACTCCTCCATCATGTCTCCTTCAAGTCGGTCTCAAAAGAATCATCATCAAGTCGGATTCCCTCAATGAACTCAAATCGGCCTAACCTTAAATGGAAACATAACTGCTCAAGCAATCATGTCAGCTTATTTCTCATGGAGACAACTATATATACCAGCATAAGCACTTCACTCAACACAAAGATAACAGGTTCGGATTTCAGAGGAAAATTTTCAGTACTAATACAATGAGACAATTTGGATCTTTCCAGGGAATGGGTTCTTAGCATTTCGGTGAAGGCACAGTCTCAGCGTTTCGATGAAAAGGAACAATCTTAGCATTTCGTGGAAGCAAAGTATTAGCATTTCGGTGAAAGCACAATATAATGAAGATATAACTTTGCTATATATTGAAGAGATGGTTTTGATGCTACCACAGTGACAGGGTCTCGGCCAAGTGACAAGGTCTCGATGCAATGACAAAGATCTCGGTTCTATCTCAGTGAAATAGGTTCGGTGCTACCATAGGAACAAGGTCTCAATGCTATCACAGTGATAAGGCTTTAGTGCTACCATAGAGACAAGAATTTGGTACCATCTCAGTGTCAAGGACGCAGTGCTCACACAGTAACATGAATGACAAACTGAAGAAGA
This sequence comes from Pinus taeda, assembly GCA_000404065.3. NCBI lineage: Eukaryota > Viridiplantae > Streptophyta > Pinopsida > Pinales > Pinaceae > Pinus > Pinus taeda. The sequence goes on along the minus strand of APFE031232248.1, from coordinate 253,073 downwards.
TCAAACATGGATGACTTGATGGAGGGAGTATCTAGTCTAGGTTGTAAGGGTATTGGTCATCTCATCTTGAATCTACTGAAGGAAGAATTTTCACTAGGTTTTTCCCTAGAGTGGGGTTTTGCCCTGGCAAAGTGTGTACATCTTGTGTTCTCTTCTATTTGTTGCTTGGCACTAGTCTTGATGATAAGAAAAGATAATTCGAAAGAACAAATAATATTAATGAAAAACATCACAAGATAATGTCATAATAAGAGAAATTGTTTAACTGCCACACTTTGGATTTCTCAACATGGTATCAGAACAAAGGTCATGATCAAAGGCAGTTTGAAGGCCACTTATACATCTTTGAAGTATTCTCAGTGAAAGGTTTTGTTTGCATTTGTATTAACGATCAAGGACTTCGCTCAAATGCAAATGTCAGTATACAGTTTAGATATGATAGTGAAGGAGTAAGATAATTCGGATCATTTTGGAATGGGTTCGTAGAAGGAAGGCTACAAGTTCAAGGATATAACTCCGCTCTACAGGACAGTAACATAAATGTTAAAATTGGCAACTCTTGCCAAACTCCATGTCGGTCATCTTATTTATGGCAGCTGATATTTTTCTTGGATCCCTCTCATCGAGAGGTGTTGGATTGCTCTAAAGATCATCTGATTCCAATAAGTATTCATGGAGTTCTGAATTTATTTGTGTTATAAGACAATTCGTCAAAGTCGGCCAACAACCAAATAAACCCCACATGTGCTCAACGTTTTAGTATAAAAGCAGATGACTTGAGATTCATTTCTCACACACACTTCTATCTTGATTTCTCTCCACTTGTCTTGGGTTTTAGTGGAAGATAAATCTAGGAGTGGAAACCCTAGACGTTGGAGTAAAAGAGGTTGCCCTAGATGCAGATGGAAGGCAGCCCTAGACGCAGATAGAAGGCAGCCTTAACATTATCCTAAGGCAGCCCTAAGTTCTAACGCTATCCTAAGGTAGCCCTAACGCAATCCTAGAAGACAGCCCTAGACAGAGATGGAAGGCAGCCCTAACCTACGCTATCTCAAGGGTAACCTAGCCGCAGTCAAGAAAAGGATATATGTTGCCCTAATAGGTACTAGCCGCAGCAAAGTCATGGGTCTTTTGGAGGACTAAGCTGTTGTTAGGAGGGCCTAGGAGCTGGGCTAGAAGGCATCAATATAAGGCCTACTTCAGCGAAGGAGAAGGGACATTAAGGTCACCCTTGTGACTACTTGAAGAGGCAGCAAGGTCTGTGTGAAAGCCGCATGCCTGTAAGTATTGTTTTGATGGTCAAAACAACCCTCTACATGGAGCTGTAGGTGTCTCCTCAACCAGCAAGGTCACCTACCTTGTAAAGAAAGAGAGGCCGCATAATTCACAGTGAGTTATGGGCTGATCGTTGCACTGTTGTAGGTTACAGGAGGGTGCCCTAACTAGTGACCGAATTCTGTCCATGAACAACAATACAGTGGTGTTGGATACTGCCACATAGGAGCTGCAATGTCACCAACAAATAGGACAATGGGACAGCAGCATGTTGGGACTCCAACTTTGATGGGACAACCCAATGACATAGGACAGCAATGACAATTGTGCAGCAGTGGCACAAGTGGGATAGCAGCTACGACAAGGCAGCGAAGTGGGACAACAGCTATTACATGACAGCAGCAAGCATGGTGTAGCATGCCAAGCATGGTGCAGTATGCCAAGCATGGACAGCATGGCAAGCATGACAAGCATGGTAAGCATGGCAAGCATGGACAGCATGGATAGCAGTGGCAAGCATGGTGCTGCAAGTACATGAGACATGTTGTATGACAACATGGTTCATCAATGGCACATGGGACAGCAGTGCAGCGTACAGTGTTGCAGTCATGAGTTCCAGCGTTATGATGATGAGTGCAGCATGGTGCAGCACAGTGAGGTGCAGCATGATGACGAAATGTAGCACAGTGATAGGTGAAGGAGTCACCTTGTAGAATGAGTTGAAGCAGCATGTCTTCAATTGATCTCATGCGTCATCTTCTTAGAGATGATTTATGCTCTTATCTAGATAAGTCTAAGTGTTGACTTCTGTTGTAAATGTGCTATCTCTCTCTCTCTTTGTTGAACTATTGAAGAACATATAAGAAGAATTGATCAAGGGTTTCCCCACATTGGGGTTTGTCGCTAGCTAGTGCCACATCTTGTGTCCTCTTGTCTTGGCTTGTCTTTTACGATTTATGTTTATGTTCTATCTGCAGTTTACTTTAATGCTGATGTGATTGCTAATCTGGAAAAGATATTGAGTTAACTGTGAAAGTTGAAATAAATTGCTCTAAGCATAGAACATACCTAAAATTAACATGGTATCAAAGCTGAGGTGTAAACAAAGCCCAAGCAAGAGTGAAAGAGCAATCACCGAAGACAGTTGGGAAAGGACAAAAGGATCAGTGGATTCCTCATCCCTCTTCAAATTCACCAAGGATGAAATCGAAGCAAAAAATATTATCAAAATGGCGCAACGGACGCTTCTGATGGCCTACCTAAAGACCACTTCATTGGGAAGTCCGGATCTAAGGGTGGAAAGAAAGACAAATGCCTTGTTTGTAATACCATTATGCGAAGAAGTGTCCGAATGGCAGGGACACATCCCTTGATGAAGATAACAATCATTCCAGGGACATCTTCAATGATCGAAGGAATGACAGGTAATGTAGGTCATCAAGGAAACAGCCGACTCTTCAAAGAAAGCAAGGAATCCCAGGTATGAAAAATCAAATGTTGTTTATGATAAGATAAAGAAGCGTTATCTTGTATTGGCCCTCTCCTTCAGATTCTTTGAGAATCTGGCTTATTGATTGTAGTGCTTCAAGGCACTTCATCAGATAGAAGGGTGATCTCTCTAATTTAATAGAGATGGAAACAATCGTGGGATTATACTTGGAGCCGATGCCACCTATCCCGGAAAGAGTGTAGGGAATGTTACCCCTCAATTAAATGAGGGTAACTCGATTCAATTACAGAATCTCTTTTATGTACCTGATAGCAAGAAGAACCTGGTGTCCATTTCAGCAATGGAAGTCAAAGGTTTCAGGGTAGCATTCATCGATGGAAAGTTACATATTTAAAAATGGAATTTTCAAAGATGCTTTTGAGTTCAAACTTCAGGTTTGTATCAAGTTGCAAGAGGTCCATTGGGGACCATGTCAATTGTCACATCTCATCTATAGCACCGAAGGTCTACTTTTATGGGACCTTACCCGATGTGAGTCAGATGATGACAGGGATGCCTGAATCCAAGAAGAGCATGAAGGCACATGTTCGAGATGTACCGAAGGAAAATCTTACAAGGGGACCATTCCCCTCATGTAGCAGGTCCACAGGCTTGGAACAACCCGAGGGGATTGAAATTCATGATCGGGAATCTCATGTATGCAGGTGGAAGAAAGCCCTCTATGGCTTGAAACAAAACTCCTCAGACTTAGTATGAGAGGATTGATAGTTGTCTGATGAAGCTGAGATTCACTAGGAGTGAAGCCAATCCAAACCATTGCTTGAAGGTTGTGAATGATAGACCTCTCATACCGGCACCTTCTGAGGACGACCTCTTTCTGACAGGTGCAAACCCCTCATTTGCAAAAGTAAGAGGGAGTTGGATTCCGGATGTGAAATGGTAAACTGCAAGCCCGTGACTACCTCGAGGATCTTAACTTTCAGAAATTATATGGTAGTGATGTCAGACCAGATATGGGAAATACCTCTAAGTTTCATAAACTCATTCGCGTTGATGTTCTTGGTGAACTTCCGTCCGGACATATGATTTGCAGTTAGTATGATGAGCTCATATATGGTTGAGCCTCATTGGATTGGTGCCAAGAATCTTCTGAGATACCTTCGAGGCACAATTTCTCATGCATTAAGATATACTGTTGTAAATATGAAGCTGCGTGATTGTTCGAATGTTGACTAGGTAGGCAGTGTGGAGGATCTCAAGAGCACTTTTGAGTGTTGATTCTCTTTGGGTTCTGCTCAATATCCTGGATGAGCAGGAAGCAAAAGACGATTGCTTTGAGCACCGCTGAGACCGAATACAGAGCTATGAGTATGACCTCGTGTGAAGCTGCCTGGTTGCGGGAGCTCTTCAGTGAGTTGTTTGTACACATTATGGATACCACCGTGATCTTCTGTGTCAACCAAGGGGGGATTCGATTGTTGAGGAATCCCGTATTCTATGATTGCTCCAGCATACAGACATCAAATACTACCTTATCTAGGATATGGTACGTCGATGACCGAGGATGCTCTATCGCATTGAGACCGATGTACAGGTCGCAGACATTCTGTCAAAGCCCTGGGGAAAGGTCAAATTTGTGACTTCCCCGAATGACTTGGAGTCATTGAGAGACCTTCTTATGAGGGTCTTGCATGATGCATGCATTGAGCTCCGGAGGGCTTGGGGTACTTATTGGAGCAACAAGCGACCATAGGGCAACTCACCCTCCCCTAATGGTGCGCTAT
>APFE031232248.1:89216-223594 GCA_000404065.3 Pinus taeda | reverse complement strand
GACAAAGACACTTGAAAGTGTCCATCCTAAAGAGGCTGGAACGACAAGAACAATAAATTCAACCAGGAAAAATGGAGGTGATGTAGATGATTCTGATTCACCTGTTGATATGGATGTTTCTTATGATTGTGAACTAAATTTGTCTACAGATTTTGTACCAACTTCCTTCAGAGAAGTCGCTTCTCATGATGAGTGGAAAGAAGCGATGCAAAAGGAGTATGATGCCTTGATAAAGAATGGCACTCGGAAGCTGGTTGATCCTCCATTGAGAACCAAACCAATTGGCTGCAAGTGGGTCTACAAGAACAAGTATAAAGTTGATGGCTCACTTGACAAGCACAAAGCCAGGCTTGTGGCAAAAGGTTCTGCACAGAAAGAAGGGGTCAATTATGAGGAGACTTTTGTCCCCACAGCAAAATGGGCTACCATCCGGACACTCTTGCAGCTCAAAACGATTGGAAAGTCCATCAAATGGATGTAAAAATTGATTTCTTGAATGGAGATCTGAAAGAAAATGTTTTTATGTCCCAGCGAGAAGGATTTGTTGTGAAGAGACATGAACATAAAGTATGCAAACTTGTGAAATCCTTGTATGGCCTCAAGCAAGCACCGCGAGCCTAGTATGAAAAGTTAACTGAGTATCTTCTGAAACTCAACTTCAAACATTATGATCTTGATGATGCAACTTTGTTTGTCAAGAAAGTTGGCAAAACAGTTGTATATCTTGTGGTATATGTAGATGATCTTTTGATGACAGGGAACAATGAGAGGTACATTGCATCCATAAAGAAGGAATTGAGGAAAGGTTTTGAAATGACTGACTTGGGCTATGTTCACTACTATCTTGGTATTGAAGTAACTCAACATCCGAAGTATACATTCCTCTCTCAAAAGAAGTACATTGGAGATCTATTAAACAGGTTTGGCATGGCTGAGTGCAATCCTTTGACTACTCCAATGGAACAGAACTTAAAGCTCACATCCATTGAAGGAAAAGAATTTGAGGATGAACAAGGTATAGACAACTTGTAGGAAGTCTGAACTACTTGACTACTACCAGACCAAATATTTCATTTGTTGTTGGAATCCTCTCCGAGTTTATGCAAAAGCCTTGTGAGGGACACTAGTCTGCTGCAAAAAGAGTTCTAAAGTACTTGAAGGGAACCCAAGACTTTGGACTCAAGTATACACAGGTGGGCAACTTCAGCTTGATTGGATACTCTGATTCAGAATTCGATGGAGACAAGAAAACTGGGGTATCTACTTCAGGTTATGTTATGAGTCTTGGATCAAGAGTTGTCTCCTGGAGATCACACAAACAATCAATTCCAGCAGATTCCACAATAGAGGCAGAATATGTGACAGTTGCTGAGGCAACAAAAGAAATTGTGTGGATCAAGAAAATTCTGGAAGATTTGCACGTAAACAAGTACATTCAACTCCACTCATGATTGACAACACCTCTGCAATAAAGTTGGCCAAGAACCCAAAGTTCCATGATCAAACGAAGCACATCAATACAAAATACCATCTGATTCGACATCATGTTGAGGCCAAGGCAATCCATCTACGCCATTGTTCCACTAATGAGCAGATTGCAGACATCTTCACCAAAGTGCTTGGAAGAGAAAAGTTTGAAAGATTCAGAACGATGATTGGACTCACCAACATCCCTTCAGATTAAGGGGAGAAATGTTGACACCTAATCATTGGGATTGGATGAACATTTGTAAATAATGTAAATAGTAAATAATGGAAAATGAAGAGTCATCGGGAGGTGAAGCCCAAGAGTCACTCTCTCCTATATATAACCATGAGTAATCTTAATGAATAAACAGAATTCATTTGAGGAGTTACCTCCTAGCCTGACAACCTCGATGTTGATAGCTTTGATTGTTGAACTTCTTTGTCGTGACCCTAGTAAAAAGGTACCTATCACTCAAAATCATTGATATAACATGTTCAACTTTTTCTATATTATTTTAATGCTTAAAGGGTGATATTGATGATGAGTATCCCAATATAGGCAATGATTTTGATGATATGTAGTTATTTTTTGTAGCATGAATTTTTTGGACTCTAGAAACCGTTTAGAGCATCTTGTTGATGTATTTTTGGTTCATAGGTGAATTGCACTCGGTGCTTTTTTTGTTATATGCAACATTTCCATATGGATGAGAAACTTAGCATAATTCTGAAGAATAGTTTGGATTCATATGGATGCACATGAATATATATATGTTTCTTTCAAAACTTCAACCTTTTATGTACTTTTGGTCAATTGGTTTTTTTGTCCAATTTTTTATGGTGCTAGTCTAGTTTACATTTTGGAGTTGATTGGTTCAATGACCAGTCTGGTTCTGATAACATTGGTCTGTTAAATTTCCATGAAACTCTGCAACTACTTAGATGAATAACTAAAAACTGAAACTAATTTACTTTCACCAAGATACAGAATCTCTTAACAATTCATATGTAGTGGAATAGAAACACAGAGATACAAGCACAAATTGACACACTTTTCTCAAGAACCCAATAGGGAAAACCTGCTTGCTTGATGTGGCTATTTTATCAATTGTCCTTGAAGCAATTGAATCTATTATAAAGCACTTTGTCTCTCTTTGAGAAAGTGTTATGCTTCTCACACAACTCAGCTAATATAATTGATCTTGGCCTTCCTTGATCAAAAGTTGATCTTGGCTCTTGCACACAATTGATCCTTCTATTGCCTCCTTGACTTGCTCTGCAAACCATGTTGTCTTGCCTCAATCCTACTCCTCCTTGTCCTCCTCATCCCTTACATTGATCTCCTACTTCCTAGCGCACTTCCAGGCCCTATTTCATAGCACACTTGTGCTACTATTTTTTAGGACCCCGACTCCTTTCTATGCACAACCAATCAACTCCTAAATCCTAGTGCACTTGCGCTCCTATTCTTTAGGGCACAATTTATGAGCTCCACAATCAAGGCTCTCTCACACTAAGTCATGAGCCTTGTTTTGTCACAATCCTTCATGCACAAAAACAATTTTTATTTACTTGTGCCTTCGTCCTTCCTTTATAGATTTGATCCATACTAAATTAGGCTCGTTCAAATATAGAACTCGAGCTCTAATAACAAGTTAGCTGAGAGTGTTACTCGCTCTCCTTCCAATCATCACTAGAATTGTTAATTCATGCTCTCTCAAATCAACACTGGAGATCTAACTCGCGCTTCCTTCAATCAAGACTGAAGACCCAACTTGTTCTAACTGAACTCGATCTGCCAACCAATCCTGTAGTCAAATTGATGAAGACTTCCACTTAACTGAAGCTCCAACATGACGCATGAATTCGTGATGATTATTCCCAAAACTGGAAATCAACCCACCACAATTGAAGTCTATCTTATGAGCTCACACTCAAATTGGGAGAAGGACAAAACGAGATCTTCACTGGCTAAGGCACAAGCCAGAAGACCTTGTTCGCTACATTTTCAGCATGGTCTACAAAATGATCACCTTATAAATATGGAATCCTCAGCTGTAGAAAATATGCAACATGTTGCTTTGGTTGTTAAGATGTGGAAAAAGGGTTGGAAACCACAAAGATCCCTAAAAAAACAGGCATCAAGAAAATCATGATGCATTCATCAAGTGTGTGTCCCAAGATAGTTGGCTTCAGTTGGCACAGAACTATCACAGCATGTACTATCCACAAATCTCTTTTTCACTGGAGATCCTTTGAAGTTGACATGCACAATGTGTTTGACTCTAAGTTGCACGAAGCGCTGAAACGTTTCAGAGTTTCCGAAACGGGTATGTTTAGAAATATCACCTCCCAAAAATGGAAACGTCGGTCAAAACATCGTCTAACACGTCATATATGTTTATATATATATAGAAAAATAAAGTTATAAATAAGTGAATAACACAAAATCTTGCAAGAAAAAAGGGAATAAGACCCATAGATGACAATTTAGAAGGAAAACCAAGTCTATATCAACTCTCATAGATAATCATATTATGGTCGAGTTTCAGTCAAGTTTCGGCCGAGTTTCAGAGTTTCGGGTACAGGGACATCCCAAAAAGTCAGGTTCCTAGAAGTTTCGTGCAACATAGGTTTGACTGCATTATTCACCTGATTGTTTCAGCTATCGACAATCAGGAGCATGCAATGGTTGCAGTGAAATTTTTTCTTAAGAACTGAGGAGATGACAATATAGAATAAGAAATTGTGGACAAAGATAATGTAGAGAACCTTACAGTCAAAGGATTGGCCTCAAAAGATGCTACATGAGAATGAATTGAAGTACTGCAACACCGAATGCTGTGATTCAAGGAGGGAGGGTATAACAATGTTTATAAATAACCCACTGTGTTAGTGATAATATTTCTTGGGAGCATTTATTTTTACGTTTTTTTTAAAAAAAGTTACTAATACATGCTCTGCTTACGTTAATGGCTATTGCTATGCATGCTCGCATCAATAGCTGCTGTTATGCATAGCCAACATTTACATCCCTCTCACTCATGACACCCTTTATAACTCCCCCTATTTTTAGTGTTTAGTCCACTCATAAGTGCCATTCATCGAAGAACTAACTCCTCTTCTCTTAAAAAAAAAACTCGCTATAAAATGTCTTTTAGGCATTACAGTAGGGGGCTTTTGTAAAGTGCTGGAAGAGACTATTTGGACCAAGAGCAATCTCCATACTTCCTTGGACTTGGCCTGCCGCCTGAGGTGGGGTCCAACATTCTCAGACAGTTTCAGACTTATGTGTCGGGGACTTAGGGCATTCAGATGCTGTTACTAGTAGCTACTGTCAGTTTCTCTTCTACTGTTACGGCTATAGAATCTGCTCTCGGAAAATTACATATCTGTTGTTATTGATGAATCTGCTATTGCTGGTTTTAGGACTATTACTGCTGATTCTTTTACTGTTGTTTGCTGCTGTTAGACCCTATCAATTTTACAGATCTTCGAAAAAATGGCCATCAGATTTCATATTTGGCTCATAACATTCTGCGTGAAGTTAGATAAGAGAATGTGGTCTACCTGAATATGTAAATTCCCACAGGACTATGAAAACGGTATGCCCATAGAAGTTCATATTTTCTGTGTAGCTTTCAGGATCTTGGTCAAGGTTTGTCAATATGAATTGTATTTTTTAATGCTGGATATTTGATGATCCCTTATTTTAATACATGTACACGCTGGAACTAAATAGCTAGTAGTTCACTTCCCATGGAATTATATCAATTCACCCACAAGATTTCACAGTATATATATAAAAAGAGGATGTGGTTTCTCTTAAGAAATCACAGAGGTTCATAGTATGTATGCAGTCAAATCCTGCATAAAAATGGATCATTTATCTGAAAAAAGTCTCGTACACCAATTTGAGCTCTGGCTTAACTACATTATTATTATTCTTATTATTATATACCCAATTGATTGAAATATATATGGGGTTCAGTCAATTGGGTGACCAGTGCTTACTGAGCTGCCCACTTTCGTTGTAACCCATCATCCAAATGGTAAAACATACCTCTCAGAAATGCAAGTCTAATGTAAAATGCCTACCCTCTTCCGCAATCTGCCGAACTCGCTGGTTTTGAGCTCCTGCCTGGTGGCTTTCTTAATCCGCAACATGACAAGCTCTCCCTTGAGATCAATTACTTCATCATTGATTTCCTCCGAGGTTTTTGCTCTGATTTCTTTGAGTTCCTCTTCCCTCTTTGCCATCATCACGGCCTTAACGGGCCTGTAACTGCAAACGCTCTTAGGCATACTTACTCTCAACGAAATTGTGCCACTGAAGTTGCTGTTTAAGCTGCTTAATCTGCTGACCTTGGAAATATTCAAATTCAGTGCATAGTTTGGAGGCGCGCATGAGCTCACTGCAATCGAAGCCAAGCCCATTTCGTCGTGAAAGCAAATGCAAATCGCGACCACGCTCCTACCTCACGTTTACCCCTCTGGATAAGGCCCCCCAGTTTGTTTATGAGCTCCCAATCTATTTCAAAAACATGTTGTCCTTAGCTTCCAATAATAAATTTCGAAACGTACAGAAACATTTACAAACAAAAGAATGGTGGGATTTGTATAAAAGACTGTCAAAGCAGTAAATTTCCAAAATATATACAAAGATTTTATAAGCCACTTAGAATAACTATAGGGAAACTGTTCGCTTCATAAACCATAGCGATAATTAAAATGGCAGTAAACAAAGAATGTGCTGCGAAGGTCTTGGACAAATAGGTTCGCTTTCTTTTGGTCTTTCATCAAAAGCATGTGTTATTGATTCCATCGCTCTGCAATATCCCTGTATTCCAATTCTGTTTTACTGGAAAGAAAATTGATTTCAAGTTTTCATGGTACAAATCTAAATCTTTCCCACGTTTATAAATATGTAAATATTTCATTAAACAAAAATATTTAAATATGATGTAATTTTATAATATTATATATATTATTGATGTGATATTTTTATAATAAAATAAAAAGTAATATATATATTAAATCTAAATCTTTCCCACGTTTATAAATATGTAACATTCATTAACATAAAAAAATATATATATATATTTAAATATTTAAATAGATTTAATTTTATATTTATATATAAATTAATTGATTTGATATTTTATAATAAAATTAAAAATATATATATAATATATATATATTTGATTCTTAATTTTATAGAATTATGTTAGATTGGAATTCTTTAATTTTTATGAAATTATTTTTTCATTTGAATTCTTTAAACTTCATAAAATTTATTGAGTTTTTAAGAGAAAAAAAATAATAATCTAAGTTTTAAGAATTTTCAATTCTTATGGATGGATGTTAAAGAGGGTTTTATTTTTTTTAATACGTAAGATTGGTGTTATTCCCCATTGAAACTTAAATTTTCATAGGTACAGGTTTGCCCTTTATGGGTTAATGTGCATGTTTAAGTGACATATTTAATGCATATGGCACTTGGTGAAAGTTTGAGGCAACTTTGACATAATAGATACCCTCAAATATAGTTGATTAGTCAAGGGTGTTTGTATAGCATGTAAGGCATATCTACTTCATTGTAATACCCTAGGTTGAATAGAGTCATTTGCCTATATTAACCAACTATATTTAAAAAGCCATATGGATGAACTATAAACCTTGTGTCCTAGAGGAGAGATTCCATAGGAGATTACAAAAGTAATTAATTTGAAATGGGATTTCATTTTCCCCTTTTTTCTTCTTAATTATAGTGCAACCTTCATTAAAAGCAATAGGCTTATTCCCATGAGATTTCGAACTCTATTAATAGGATTGGTTCTCTGTTGCATATTCGATATCCCCATAAGGAATGTAACGTTCCCTTTTAAGGGGGAACATGGTCAACCTATGACTAGACTTAGAAACTACAATAGCAATATTTTGCAGGATTTATTCTATCAAATGAATGTTTGAGTTGGAGCCCTTCCCCCGAGTGAGTTTACGAAATCTACATTTTTTTGTTTGGGAGGAGGTTGACACCTTAACCTTTTGATAATGGGTACCTAAATTTTCAGGTTAAAAATAGACCCTACAATGAAAAGCAATACATAAAATAGTTGATATGTACCATTGTCTTTGGTAGTCCAATGGACAATTCTTCATAACAACTCTTAGTATGCTACTATAAATAAAAAGAGATTGTATTCTACTACATGGAGATTATTTATGATTGAGTTATAACATTAGAAGTATACTCCTTTCCTTGTGAATAAATAACTAAGAAAATAAAAATGGGTGTATGGGAGTAAAAAGATCACACTATTAACATATTGAACACAAAATGTATCATGGGGAAACATGTGAGGATGAAAACCCCAACAAGGAAGAAATATTGTCTCCTTATTTTTTTATTCTTGGATTTATAATATAAAATATAAAGAAAGGTAACAACTCACCATGAAGTAGATTAGCATTGTGGCCTAAAATCTACCATAAGATTTCCCTCTCCATTTACTCTACTTTGATATCCCAATCATTTGTGTTGCTCACTATGGCCTAATAAATCATTACAATAGAAATAAAACATGTTTCTCTCCTCACGTCGTAGTATTCAGTAATTCCTAATAGTCATTAGGGTTAGGGTTAGGGGTTACATTCCACAATGGTTAGGGTTTTGGAACCTCTCTTGAAATCCTACATGTGACTAGCATCACTAATGAGCATTAGTGTGGATCCACATGGCATTATAGTGGTCAAAGCATAAGTCAAATTCAAAGAACATAATGTTTGCATATATACCCTATTTTCATTTTACAGTAGCTTGTTTTGAAGCTACCAGCATGTACTATCCTTAGGGGCATTAGCTAAACTAATGGAAATTCTTTTCGACACCAAAAATTCTGACCCAAAATAAACTTATTTTTCCATCCTTACCAGATTCTAATATCATTCTTGAAAACGGTCACTATAATTCCACAACTCTCTTTCTTCGCCCCAAAAAGTTTAGATAAGGATGATAAATTATATAATGATTCACTCTAAATCAGACCTCTGCATTTTGGGAGGCTTTTGGTCCCCAAAAGCATTTAATAAATGAAATAATAAAAACTTTCCTCAGCTTTATCCTTGGAGTACCACTTGGCCTTGCTTGGAATTTTCACTTTTAACCCAATTTACCAAAGTTGTTGCTAATGCCTTTTGGTTGATTTATTCCTCTTCTATTCTACTAACTTTGCCTGAGCATTTGGTGACAGATATTCTATGGAAGGTAAGACTACCCACTCAGTTTCATCATCAAGCATAGATGGCTCAATAAATTTCAAACTATCCACATTCATTATTGAGTAAAATAAAATATATGGAGATAAACTAAGTCCATATGATTATTTCCTATGTTTTATGACATTTCAAAAGACCCATACTTTAGAGAATTTACTCTTTTCTACCAAGACCCTGCAACCTCTCCTTTTTTAAGTGCAACCAAACTCAAACTCCGACATTGAATACATTTTCAATTTTGTATTGACCATGCCTAGTCCTTGTATTTTCTTATGATTTCTTCCAATTCTCTTGTACTTGCAAATGGATTTGTATGATCTTCTTAATGAATTTCTCATACTTTAGTGTTTATCCTCTGGCGTCTTCCTCATCTCTTCCATGATGCTCATACACAACATCTAGAAGCAAAGGTGAAAAATATCCAAAACAAGTTTCAAAAGTGGACTCACTAATGGAAGTATGTGGTACTTTATCATAAGAGTGTTAAATATGGAAGAGATTCTTTTCTATTATTTTGTGACACCATTTTGTATCATTGCCTTTGCCCATTGTTTGCAATGATCCCTCATTATATCATTATTTAGAGATATATTGATGAGCATGGGTCTATCCACCTCATCCTTATTGAGATCTTGTATACACCTCACCCATTTAATTTATTGTTGGAAAGTCATTCTCTTTCACCCTTCCCTAGGAAATCCTCCTTCTTTGGACACCCTACACTATGATGTATTTTGGTCATACAATTTTCTCCTAAGCTCATACATCACCGAGAAAATCATTATCATTGTAAAATTGCTCACTTATGCCATTTTGGGTAATTTTATCCAAATATATCACTTTTCCATGCATAACCTTCATCCTCCATTCCATTCCATCACCATATGGCCTCAATCTTGTGGAATATCCAATTCAACCCCAAAGTTTGACTCAAAGTGGCTAGCATAGATAATGGCCTATAAAGTGGGCACAATACGTGCAAAAAAGTGCCTAGAAAGTGTGTTGCATTGAAAAATACAATTTCTTAATTACTTTTCGACCTTGGAAATGCACCCATGCCTTTGAAATGGCATATTAACTATGTATGGACCTCATTAAACCCTAATTACTATTATTAAATATTGATATAGACGTATTTAACCACTACATAAAAGATTATGCCAAGAGGGTTCTCCACCATACACCTGTAAATAAATATATTAAGGTCACCTATTCACATCATTCCATCCAAGGAAGGTTATGTTGTTGGAATACCAACAAAGTCTTGAGAGCACTAATCTCTTGCCTCATTATTCTAGATTTTTACCTTCTTTTTTACCTAATATTGGAATTGGAACACACCAAGTAAGCAAAATACTCGTCCCAAGGAGGGGCTTTGGAGCCCATTTGTCTTCATCAAGACAATCTACCACATATTGATTATACTTTTTTATTCCATTTGATTAATAATGTTTGTGCTTTTAATTTTCTTATTCACATTGAATAATGTTTTATTTCCCTTTTTATTTGCATAGTTGAATATTATATTTCACATGAATTAGGGTTTTATTTGCATGAATATTAGTAGGGTTTATAACTCTATTCTTATTTACCTTTTGTTGATAGCTTGATTCATAACCATCGAGTAGGGGGTCTTACTCACCTTTTTACAAAAACCCACCAACATTAGGATTTCATATGAAGATGACGAATCTGATGATGAAGATTTTGTTAGGATGATTGTTTGGTCAATTTTACTACTTCCACAACCATTAATTATCAACCACGATAAGTATTTTTATTTCAAAGGTGTCTGCACTATCTATACCAATACATTAACAACCAGGCGAAACAGGAAAGAAAATATGTCATTGAACACGCTTGCAAGGATTAAAATACTCTTGTAGAATGGAAATACAACTTGTAGAAATCAAGAAGCACACTGCATAAATGAAATACACTCGTCAACGAAAGAATCCACACTTGATAAAAGCTTCAGAATAAAGATTGGTGTGCTAGACACTATCAAGATTAAATAACATAGAATTAATTAACATGTGTAACAACACATACAACACAAGAATTAAATAACATAGAATAATTAAAATGTGTAACAACACATACAACAAATCTAAAAGTAGAAGTGTATCTATCCCACACTAAACGTGTACAACGATAATAAGAAAACCACAATTAACACATAAAAGAAATAACTATTCTACAAACATTGTGATCCTTGCTAAAGAGGAGGGCCCTTCATCCCTAGCAAGGTGCAAGAAGAAAATGGAAACTTAGTTAAAAACTCAACACAAGATTTTTTGTAACATCACAGATATACTTTGCATTAAGAATGACCGAAGAGTACAAAAAATAGAATATCGATATCTTTGTCCTACTGTCTGTATATATCCTTACATGAGACTAAGCTCTCTTTATAAAGCCTTTTACAGAGTCTCAAAATTGGAAAAAAAAATCAGTGATGAGAATTTGTGATTCTCAGGTTGATTACATTAACAGAAGTAATTTAAAAAATATAGATTGTTACAAGTTGTTTAAATAAAGATCATTGTGGTTACACCACTCTTGTCTAGACACATAGTTATCACCGCACATATTTTCATTATTTTATATGGTTCTTTGACGACTATCTTTGAAAGTAACAACTATGATCTTGACAATGTGCGGTGTAACAGAAGCTTCATGGTGTAACAACAAAAGATGACAATGCAGGGTGTAACATCAGAGAATGACAATCCCGAGGTGTAACAACAACTTGAACTGTATAGTAGCAAGGAATAACAACAGTCATTCATCCATGGCCATCAGTAGGTATGGTAGTACCTGAAAGAAAAACATTATGAAGAACTCTTCCAAAGACACCCTAGTTAGTCATCCTAAAGAAAGCATCGTTTCATTCAATATTTGGTAGAAAACAACATAATAATACGTCAAAGAAAAGATTATTTCTTTATCAAAGGGAGTGACTTTAGACTAGGGATATTGCAGGTTCAAATCAGGAAAAATGGCAAAAAACGAGGAAAAGGATGCCTGAAATATCCTTAAATATTGTACCCAACATCTCCCCCCAACTAAAGCCACTACATGTCTTCATGCAGATTCTTTGAAATCTTTAGGGTCCTCGACTATTGTGACTCTAGCATGTTGTTGATGTAGTCTTGTGAAATCATAAGTGCCAACAGTGTCTTCACTATCTTTCATGTACCCCTGAGTAGACACAAGTTGGTGTGTCCATCAACGCTCATCATAACTGTCCAAGTGAAAGTGAGGCTGATATTTTTCAACTGGAAGCCAAATCAAAGGAAACTTGAATCTAAGCCCCATCCAAAAAGCTTCCACCATTTTAACAATTTGCACATATTCGAGGACTGGAGTAACAACAATTACGAAATTGGGGTATCCAAAGGGATCCCTTGCTTACAATGTCTCACTGCAAGCTTCCCACCATTTCAGGCTCACAACCAATGCCTGACTTTTCAATTGTTCATGAATATTAAAACAAAATCCAACAACCCTTCTCCTATAGGGGGATATTTGTTCTATCATGCTAGGGTTACTGAGAAATTTCTTAAATTCACGCCTCATAGTAGTGGCCATGCTCGGTTCTGATCTTACCATCAAGGTTTCCTTCTCTTCATTAACAGCAGATGATTTTGTTGCAAGGTGCCAGTCAATTTGATTCCTCATAAAAGATATGAAGGCCCAAAACTAAAAATCTCCAACATAAAGAGCAATATTTACAACCATTTGTAAACTAGAATGTCCATCAAATATATTATGTAAAAATAGTTCACATAGCAAACTCTTCTCATCAAAATCACATGAACAAAATACCTCCATAAAGGTTTTAGTGGAATTACTCTTGTAGGGTTTGTTCTCATAAATAACTTTCAATTGGAAAAAATAAAAAATTTCCCACAAGAAGATCAGATAGGATGGAGATGGTGACCTGCAACCTAAAAGGTTCAAGGCTAACTCATACATTTGACCTTTCTCCTCAGTCAGCCTCACAACCTCTTGTTAAATTTGTTGTTTATGTTTTCCTTTCTCCATTTTTAGCTTTCCTTGTTTCTCACTTTACCATTTCTTCTGTTAGTAATTCTTCAGCCCATTGATCTTTGAGGTTATGAATGACCTTTTGGTGTTCTTTTAAAGAGATCATTCCCTTTTTTAGGGAAAGTGCCATTTATTTCCAATTCTACAGTTCTGCTATCAAAAAAAAATGTAACCGCCACCCTACGTCAGGGTCTTGTGCAATTTCATGTGCGATAATAGTGGAGGGTGTAACAACATCCTATGGTTTGAGTCATTCTGCCTCAGTTGTCAGTTCTTGTGTAAGAACAACTTCATCAACAAGGTCCTTGTGGATCAACTCTCAATTCTTCTTCCCCAAAAACCTTTGCCTCAACTATTGGTTCTTGTGTAATAGCAACGCCATTGACAGGTTCTTATGTGTCACTTTCTGGGTTGAAACTCATGGGGTGCTTTGTTTCAACTATTGGTTCTTGTGTAATAGCAACGTCATTGACAAGTTCTTATGTGTCACTTTCTGGGTTGAAACTCATGGGGTGCTTTGTTTCAACTGTTGGTTCTTGTGTAATAGCAACATTGTCAACGGGTTCTTTTGTGTGAGCCTCCCATGGTTTTGTTTGGGTTCCTTCATAAATAGTGTCTACAACGCATATCTTATACCATGTTGTTGTCAAACCTTCTACACATGTTATACATACAGGTCCCTGGGTGGTTTCTGATCCTAACTTATCAACTTCCTCGGCTAATGTCTCAAGACACAGAACCTTCATTTTCAATTTTCTTCCCCCTAATTTTTGCTTTAATTTCTTATTTTATGCTTCTAATTCCTCAATTTTAAGCAAGAGAGTTTGGGTTTCGTCCTTGCCAGGTGAAGAAGTGTCTTCCTGTTTAGCCTTCTTCCTCTTCTTTTGCTTCTCCTTTTGCTCTTCTTGCTCGCTTGGCCTCTTCCTAGACAAAGGTGAGGGTTTGGCTTCTTCCTTGACGACGAGGATTTTGATTTCTTCTTTGGTGGCGAGGGTTAAATTTCTTCTTTGGTGGTGAGGGTGTTGGTTGAGCGATAACCTTAACCCTTCTCTTTGGTGTTCTGCCACCCACCGGTCTCTCAAGTGATATTTTCTTGATTCTAACTCTCAAAGATTGTACCTACTTGTTATTTATGTTAGCTTCCCCTAGAGCTTATGTGCTTTCACCAACAAAATTTTCCCAACTTCTTCCTTGGCTCTCTAGAGTATCCATCATGATCATCTTTATAAGTCTGTGGTTGGTAATGCAACTCTCTAGATGGGAGGCTACCTTTATCGCTGCAGCCATATGTCTCAAATTTTCCAACAGGAAATAGGGGAGATTGACCAATTTCCCATGTCAAAGATGGCTCAACAACGGAAAATGATAGTTGAAGACTATCGTCGAGCGCCCCTCACATGTAATGTAATTAATGATAAACAGGGCAACATCACTCCATGGTTGAAGAAGGGAAAGGCGGTTGATTCCTCTTCCTTTCTTAACCAATTATTCTTCCCCCTGCAAAAATTCAGCTTTAAGGCTGGGGTCATTAAATTTCCGATTGAACCACCTCTTCCCCTCGGGTCGAAGTTCTGTTACTCTGGAAATTACTTCTTTTGTGACCTCCAGTCTTAGGCCTTTAACCTTTGTTTGATTCCTGTTTAAATTTTGAGTGAATTCCAGGGCAACATTTTCATCTGACCCCCTAAGTTGCTTGAAAAATTCAATCCATCCTACTTTCCTAAAGATTTGATGTGCTTCGGGGCATTTATCCAAAGCTTCAGTGGAATCTAGTTCATGTATTACCGCTAATCCCCCCATCCTTCACTGTTACCAACCTCACACTAATTTTTGCAACCAACGCCTATGAATTTTTCCCTGCTTACCGTCACAATTCCTAAAGAATGTGCAGTGAGGGTCTAGAGCTTATTTCAGGGTGGATATTAGGGCGGCAAGAAAGGATATTAAATAAAAAATTTACACAACGTGGGGTATCATTTCATCGTTAATTCGAAGGGTATCAAAATTTGATTTAGATACAATTTGAATTAATGAGGTGATCAATCATGCAAAATGGTAATGATTAATTGGTAATGTCACTTTAAACCGAGTTATGTGAGGGATCACGAAATGATTTGTCACCCCCCTAACTTAAATGAAAAGGTTACCCTTGGCCGCAAAAACAAATTGACGTATTAACTGCTTATGATTGCCAAGTAAAAAAAATAATATTCCTTTTTCGAATGACTTACCGGAGGGCGATTTGACCGATGTTGATGGCAGAGTACTGGAGATGATAATTACTGACGCGGACAACTGCAATAATTATCTTCATCAGATCGGCTGTTATAGATGTAACAACAAAAGAATTCCTCTATGCAGGCTGAATAATTTTTGCAACAGTAATTTATTACAATAACATATTCTTTTGCGGCATTACAATTATGTGCCTACCAAAGAATTCTCAATACAATAAAATGAAGAAAAAAAACAAGCTTGTAACAAGCATGTTGTTACATGTGTATTATAAAAGTCATGTTGTTACAGAGCTTATAAAACGAAAAATGTGTGTCAGCTGCCACAAAGTGGTTTTCAGCTGGCACAATTATCTACCTGCGCCCCATTAGAGGTTTTCACAGGCAGATTTATTTATTTATTATTATTATTTTATTATTATATATTTTTGGTGTATCAGCTACCAACAAAATTTAGTTTTCAGCTGCTACACTTATTGGATTTCAAGAATTTGACAGCACAGGAGAATTTTCCCCTTCTTCCATAACCTGGAGACCAGATCCTGTGACAATGTTGACAAATGAATCCTTCGAGGTAGGTTTATGATATAACCGAAGAGGATGCCCATTGGCAAACAATGGCACCATGGCATTGTCAATGGTAACTAATCTCACAATCCCATTGTCAAAGACTATATATACCTCGTAAGGACTTAACCAACTAGTGCATAGCTTCCCTTTGAAATATTTAAATCATGAATCATATAGTAGAGCCCAATCGCCTTTCTGAAACATCTTTTTTTATAAATTTGTCATGCCACTTAGCCCTCTGTTGTTAGATGATCTATGTTTGCTGAATGGCAGCCTGCCTCTTCTTATCAAGTTCATTTAGCTGATTTAACCGAGCTTCTAAGTTGTAGTCAAATCCAGGTTCACTTGCAATGTTTTTCTGAGTGTTTTTAATTCGAACTCAGTGGGAAATAACAAACACCAATTCGTATGGTGAAAATCCAGTAGTATTTCTCCATGTAGTTCTATATGCCCATAGTGCTTCTAGAAGTTTGTCGGCCGAGTTCCTTCGGTGGGTAGTTACAATCTTAGTGAGAATTCCTTCTATAACCTTATTAGTGCTCTCTACTTTACCAGTTGCCTGAGGATGATATGGTGAAGTAATTATGTGGTAGATCTTGAATTTCTCAACCAACTTTTGGATCAGATGAGATGTGACTATGGTCCTCCATCTGTCACTATTTCTCGAGGTACTCCAAAGCGAACAAAAATGTCTAAAAATAAAAAGTCTGAAACAACTTGTTCAGTTGCCCTGGTTAGTGCCTTTGCTTCAACCCATTTTGTGACATAGTTTGTATAGACTAGAATGTAGGACTTCTGTTGAGATGAAGGATTAATTAGTCCTACAAATTCCAAATCCCACTTCTCAAATGGTTCAAAAACTACTTGAGGTTGTAACGAAATTTTGTTTGACTAAAGTGGTTAACCCATTCTCTGACAACTGTCACATCCCTTTACAAATTTCTTTACATCCTGGAATATGGTAGGTCAATAATATCCAGTCGAAAGAACTTTATACCCTGTCCTTTTGTCAGCAAAGTTTCCTCCATAATGTTCCTCATGACAGGCTTTGAGGATATCAAAAATCTCATCCTCGCCTGATCTGGTGATCTAGCCCTGTGTAATAAAGGTATCCCTCGACCCAAGAATATCTTGCACTCTGTTGAACAATATTCTTCCTTTCTCTTGAGGACAGATGTTGTGGAAATCTCCCTGCAGTAAGATAGCTAGCTTTGTTTGCATACCACAGTGAGTGAGTTGAAATAGAAAAAAGATATTCATCTGGAAAAGAATCCTCAACGAGCATGCAATCACTATTAACAGTCAACCTAGAAAGAAAATTAGCCACTACATTAACTTTTCCAGGTTTATCTAAGATTTGTTATATCAAACTCTTGTAACAACAACAATAAACGTGTAACCCTACCATTAGTGACAAGTTTATTCATTAAGAAACGAATGGCAGAGTGGTCAGTGTGCACAAATATTTAATAACCCGTGATGTAGTGCCTAAATTTATTAATAGCATGTACTACTGCAAGAAACTCTATTTCTATAATTGTGTAATTTAATTATGTTGGAGTCAGATTCTTGTTGATGTAATAGATGGCATGTGGCTTCTTGTCTTCTAGTTGACCTAGCACAACTCCCATAACAGTATCAGATGCATCAGTTGCTATATGGAATGTGTTATCTCAAAATCAAGCCTGATAGGCTGCTGTTTAGGATGACTCTAAGTAACTATTTCAAACCAAGCTTTTGACTAAGGCTTAGCCTCCTTAGCCTGAGAGGGCTCTCTCAAAGGGGTTTATGATTTTCTATTAATGATCAGATGGCTAACTCTTGTGATGTAACAACATAGACATATATAGTGGCTGGATAAACATTTTGTAAGTTCCCATTGGGCTTATGGAGTCAATCAAGCTTCTATAAACAATGACACTACCTATGCATAGAAGTCTGGGCACTTAGCATTTAAATGTTTAGAATACAACTTATATGAAACCACTGTTCACACATGCATACAGGAAATCAGAGCACAATCAGTGAATTCTGAGTGATTATGCATCCATGCAACTGAAAAAAGACATTAAGGGAAGAAACAAACACATATTCTGAACATGACAAATCCTTCATGAATCCTGAGAAGAAAAGTAGATGCTTTGTATTACTGAAAATGGTCTTTACATAAGCTTAAACAGTACTTCTGCTGTCAAATTTCCAACCCTCATTACATTGCTGTCTCAGCTATATATAATCCTTATTCTAACTAATTCGAGTTTCCTCCTCCAGCATAAGGGGAATTTTAACTCGATCCTTATCTCTAAAGACACCTATCAACTATTTAACTGTCTATTAAATACAAATAAACTGCTGACTGTAACTTTTAAAAGTCCTAAATCAATTATGACTCTAACTCCATCTTCGTGCCATAGTGGCTGCTGCTCGTCCTTTGACAACTGGTTCCCTTTAGATTTGGCTGAGCTGGATATTAAATACTCCATCTTGACCTTGAACGTAGAATCTCTAACTGCCCAGTAGTAGTAAGTGATGTCCCCTGCTTCTCGGTCCCTGTTTTCCTCAATCTGCTCGAATATACAACAGCATGTTTGAAGCCTTTAATAACCCAAGGTATGGAGCGCTTCCATGTTTCTGATGTGCTGTAGGCTAGATTGATGGACAGGTGTCTCTCTTTCAAAATTCCCGCTCATAATATCAAAATAGCTGCTCTGCGTTTGAAATCATCACCTACAGCAGTTTTGTAGCGCGCTACGAAACTGCTGAATTATTTGAAACAGCTTGCTTTTGACCCGAGATCTTAATATGATCATACCTTTGGGAACATGGTATTCCCATCCCTGCACATCTATTTTGAGTAGAGTTACTGGCTCGGGCTTTGGAATTACTATATCTACAAGTTACAGATCTTACGCTCACTGTTACAATTTCATTGGATTTGAATGCCAACTTCGCTCCAGTCATGGATACTGCATTGTTGTCAAGTCGTCCAACCACCTTATGCATAGTCAGGTTACCAGGGACATCTGACACAGCTGCATGGTAGAAACTCACCATATCACCTGCTCGATTTAGGTACAACCCACCACAAAGTCTCTGTTTACCAAAACTCCTACAAAATACATTTCCATCTCAGACCTGAAAATCTGTGCTAGCAAGATTATCCAAGCTGTTCCAATGAGTACCACTTCTCAAACAGTGACAGGATTGAGGTTGAGAAAGAACACGAGGCATCATAATCAAAATGAATTGATTATAGCATACTATCAGTTCGTGCAGGTAGCCTCCTTAAAAAATTGAGTGATACTGATGGGAGCTTGTTATGAAATCTCGGATGCCTCAGTAGGTATACACCAACAATCATTGCCACTGCTTGAAATGGGGTGACATACAGAACTTCAGCAGCAAGTAAGCAAGAAGTTATAAATATAATCGTAGCACAAGGATCGCTCCAACTCAAAAGGGCTTGTAGCCTTTCTCCCTGCGTAGCTAAATCTTCAACCACAGTTTGAATCCTTTCTGCAACACTTCTCAAACGATCATACCGCATCCTCACAATGTCAGATTTTTCCATAAGCTTGATTATCCACTGAAAAGCTTCATTGTAGTCCTGCTGAGTAGCCCTGATCAGCTGCAGTTGTAATGTCTGCATAAAAGACAGATCTAGTAGACCCTGTCTATTGAAATAGGGATGAGCCAAAGCACCCTTGGCACTTATCCGCTGTCGACTTTTATATCGCATCATAGGCAACAGAAACTCCCAACCAATGCCACCGTCTAGATCTATGAGGTCAAATCCACGATGAGGCTCTGGACTTGCCCGTGGTTCTACTGACTCTCTCCACGCAACCATGTCATATCCACACCTTTTAAGCTGGCAATTGAATTGGATAAGGTTACTATCATTGCACAAAGATGGGAATGCCATCTGTAGAAAGATAAGACCTGCACTTGGATCCAAGAGAAACTCCTTAGGAACATAATTGATGCCAACTCGTAAGTCCGCAGCAGCACCAAGGTCAATGATCTTGAAAGCGCGAGACTTTTGAGAAAATATAATGTTCTGGGGTTTAATGTCCCTATGAACAATTCCTGTAGAATGCAGTCCATCGAGGGTAAACAGAATTTGCCGCATGATAGTTTGAATTATTCTATTTTCCCTTTCTATTCCTTTTGGCAACTTTTCAACTTCTCCAAAAATCATCCTCTCAACATTATAGGGAAAATCTTTACTCAGCATAAGATCTGCCAGTGTAGCATCTCCTTTGTCTTTTCCAAAGATGGGTGAAAGCGGTGCTCCCTGTATTCTTCTGTTATTTATGTCATATTGCGTGACACAGGTGCCCATTCTTCTGCAATTCTTCTTTCAAGCGATTTGGCATTAGTACCTGATGAAACACGTATGTCAAAACCCGCCTCAGCCTCAGAGGGTTGAAGATTCATAACAAAACCCGTGGGAGTAGGGGTTCCTGCTTTCATAAAAACTGGATTCACAGAAGTCACGTCACCCTCAGCTGCCAATCCAGCCTTGACCATATCAAATTGAGAAGCTCTGTAACGACTTATACTCTCAATGCTTTTCAACAGATTCTCCATCGCGCTATTATCATATAGCTTTGAGCCATGGGCAGGAGCGCCCACTGCTTTTATAGTAAGCCACCAAGGAGACCTTTCCTCATAGAAAACTCTGTAACTCTCATCAGGGGAAGCAAGTACTTCATCCAAAACCACGCCCACATTCAACCTCTAAAAGTCCTCTGAACTTACAAGCATTCCTGCGCCATCACGCCCCCCGATCTCTTCATCTGGAACAAAAGAAACATGAATGGTCCGGAGAGGAACAAATCCCCTTTTCTTTAGATTTCTGAGGGCTTCGAGATACTGTACGCTTACACACTTCATGTCTTGTGAGCCCCTCGCGTAGATATCTCCCTTGGAGTCCCCGTGGGTGGAGAATGGACCGTGAGACCACTTGTTTTCCCTGCGGGAACGACATCTGTGTGGGAGTTGAACAGTATGGATGGCAGGGATTCCTGTTTCCCCTGCCATGTTAGGAGCATAACTGGTTTATCCTTCACGAATTCTAGGATTTGGGCAGGTAAACCAATGGATTCTGCCTGTGACAGTATGAAGCGCACTGCCTGCTGGTAGTTGGGATTGGGCTGTGCAGTGTTGATTTGGAGATACTGTTGGAACCTGGAAACTATAAGTTATGAATTCTCTTCTATAAATCTGTGTATTCTATTTTAAATGCCCCCTCCTGACATGGCAGAATAGAGGCTTGCAGAAATAGCAATCATTCTATATATCTAAACCTTCACCGCTACCACAATGAACGCTTTATTCATCCCTTGCATCATTATGCTCTAACAGCTCCGTTATCTCACATTCCTCAACAACAGAAAGAATATGCAGTACAACTTTATAACCAGCAGTAAATATTGCTTTATGTTCCAGTAGTTCTAATATCTGTAACTGAGCCTCAAACTCCAGCACTGCTTGAATTGGATTTGAAATGGAAGACAAAACAAAACCTGTAGAGATGTCATCTTCTTCAACACCAGATAATTTCACCCTAATATTTTCTCCAGGCCTTGCATACTTTATTTCATCACTTTCACGATAAACAGCTACAACTTTCACAGACTTGTATGAGTTGGAAACTTATTTGGACATCCCTGTATATGCCTTGTGAATATTTACAGGGTGATAAACTTAAAAACCGATTGAAATATGCACAACACAGAGCTCATCCCAAGACAATTTGTCTCAGAAACATTACAGTGCCATCCCTTTCCTAGCATAAGATATGCAAAAAGCATAAATTATTTACAACTAAGAATAGATGTGGCTGTCTTTCCAACTAGGTATATATGTGGCTATGTCCTTTGCTGAAGTTATCTCAGGTGATTGCACACAGGAGTCCTTTATTTCCTGCTGTATGATGGGCAGTTGTCTTCATGCATCTTCTATTTCTTCTAGTCATGGTAACAACATTCCACGCTGCAGAATGCTTTGTCACCACTGTACATGTAAATGTCGTTTCCATGGTTCAACTGCTGTTTGCAGAAATAGCAAGCACTGAGAAAATAGGCACTGTGAAACATTGTGACATTCAAATAGCTCTGATGCGAGAATGCAACATACGGGGTTCCCTGTTCATGTTGTTCCCGAGTGAACCTTATTTGGCATTATAGTTAAGCTGTCTCCTTGCCTTACAGTGCCTGACTCTGTTTTTTGGGATCTTGTCTTTGATGTTAGTACCATAAAAGCATAATGTGCAGCTACAGCAGTTTCGTAGCGCGCTACGAAACTGCTGTGTGATTTAAAAACATAGTTTCACGTCAAAAAATTCAACTCTCTTGATCTTACCTTTTTCCTTTGAAATATTTTCAGTGATAACAGAATGATAGATCTTAGTTTGGTGCTCGCAAAATAGGAGTTGTTGATACACACTGCTCTAATTCTGCAAAGGCCTATTCACATTTCCCTGTCAAGACAAATTCCACATCTTTAGTAAGCAGAGAAATATCAGGGATGTAATCTTTGAAATTCTTTCTAGAAATATTATGTAATACTCTTCATGTCCCAAAAAACTATGTACCTCTTTTTGTGTTTTGGGAGCTAGAATTTTCACAATGATTTCTATCTTAGCAGGGTCTACCTGTATTCCTTTAGTAGAGATATAATGCTGAAGAACAATTCCTTCATTCATCATCATGTGACATTTTTCAATGATTAAAGAAATATTAGTTTGCACACATCGCTCTAATACTTTTTTGAGATTGGCTAATGATGGTTCGAAATCATCACCATAAGGTGTAAAGTCATCCATGAATACTTCCAAACAATCATTTAGAAAATATGCAAATATTATGAATATTCCCATCTGGAAGGTTGTTGGTGCATTACAGAGTCCAAAAGGGAGAACTCCGTATGCAAAAGCCCCCCAAGGGCAAGTACAGGTGGTTTTATCTTGATCTTCTAGAGAAATTTGTATCTAATTATAACCACTAAACCCATCTAGAAATGAAAAGAATTTCTTTCCAGATAAGGTTTCAAGGACTTGATCTATAAATGGCAAAGGAAAATGGTCCTTTTGAGTAACTTTGTTAAGCTCTCTGTAATCCACACAAATCCTCCATTTGTCGTTCTTTTTAGGAACAATGACAAGTGGAGACACCCATTGGCTATCAGAGATGAGATAAATGAAGTTGGCATTTAGAAGTTTTTGTAATTCTTCTTTTACTACTTTAAGTGTTGGGTTCATACATCGTTGTGGCTTCCTACCTGAACTATAATCTCCCTTCAAGTAGATGTGGTGGGTGCATAGGTTAGGGTGAATGCCTTTCATGTATGTGTAATCCCATGCAAATGCCTTTCTATGTTTCTCTAACAGCTGTAACAACATATTGTTCTATTCGAGAGTCAAATTAGGATTAATATTTAAACTTTTACCTGGCTCTATTTCAACTGGGTTGGTTTTGAGATTAGGGGTGATTTTCATATGATCTAGACTCAAGTCTTCCATGGTATCTTCTACCCCTAAATCATTGATATAAGCAAAAACAAGGGAATTACTAATAAAGCCATTGATAATATCATCATTTGTTTTATTCTTAAAATATTAGGCTTTGCCAAGAGTGAGGAGTGGCTGGGAATAATCTGATTCAGGTTCAAATTCATCCCATAAGGGATTTTCCAAATCCTTACTTGGTTTTGCAAGGGGGTAAAGGAAGAGGTTCTCTATGGCTTGTCCATCTGAAATTGTCATGTAGCCCGACTTACAACCTATGAATGCATTTGTACTGCCCAACCAAGGCCTTCCTAATATCAAGGGATGTCCCCCCAAGTTTGATTTGGTTTGCAAAATAAGAAAGTTTGTTGGATACCTCCTGGTATCCACTATGATCACTACGTCCTCTACCATTCCTTCAGCCTTAATACATGACCTATCTGCCAGTTCTAGTAATATAGGTGTTTGTATCAACCCGTGTAATCCTAAAGTGGTGAATACCTCCTTGGTCATTACATTGATTGTTGCCCCTAAATCAATTAATGTATTTGAAATGGGCTTTTCATCAATATAAACAGTGATTGTAGGATTCCCTGGATCATTATATTTAGTCAAAAGAGGCTGACCGACATTAGTTATGATAATTTTCCCATCACATGGATGGTAACATGGTTTTTGGGCTTCCTTCCAAGTTTCTTAACACATAGTCTCTTACTGTTTTTGCATAGATGGGGACATCCTTAATGGATTGTAGCAAGGGAATCCTTATGTGCAAATCCTTGAGAAAATCATATTCGGGTTGTGGAATCATCCCAGTTTCAGCTAGTCTTTGTGGATACAGGGGATCCTTGGTTACCATAACAGCTGGATTGATTGTCATAGGTGTATCAACATTATTCGAATCAACTATTATAGGTGTAACAGTCTCATCGAGATCCATAGTATCATCCCTTGGTGATTCACATTCCTCTTCAATAATAACAGGGGAGGTCTTTGGATTTACTACTTTTCTTAATCAAAGGTGGATCTCATTACATCCAACAAGAGTGATGTAGTAAGTCTGGAAAGAAGTAAGGGCTTCTATATTCTGAGCTGCCTTGTTATTTGGGTTAAGGTTAGACTATACAGGAAGTTGGGGTCGTATGGGAGGAATAGTAGCAGATGGCAAGAGAAGTGGCAGTTGCAACTGTTGTTGTACTAGTAATGCAGGAGGGACTGGACCTAAAGAGTTTCCCCTCCAATTCTTAGGCCAAGAATACATATGAGATGGAGAATATTGCAAAGGTGGAGAAGGATACCATTGGTTCCATGGTGAAGAAAATTCATTTGGAGGTAGGAGTGGAATATTGCCATGGAGATTGTTGAGAATTATATACATTATTCCATGGATTAGAAGAAAAATCTTGAGACATACTTGGTGTTTGTGGTTTCCAAGGCTTCCTAGACCCAATAAAGTAAGAAGATTGAACCTCCTCGCTTGATTCCTTGAGTGATGATTTCAGTCTAGGAAGCTATGGACAGTAGCCTGTAGAATGCTCTAGGTCACAAATATTGCACAAGCTGATGTTGTTGACTCTACATTCCTTCAAGGAATGTTTCTCTTTACATTTTGGGTAGAACATAGCCAAAGATTTGTCAACTTCATCCTGTGCCTTTTTCACTTGTGTTGTCGACAGTTGGGAAGATAAGGTACTGAGAAGATCGGCCTTGAGATTTTCAAACAGATTTCTGATCTCGGCTTTGGTCACACCTCCATTTGCATATTTTTGTATTCTAACAAAGGCATCCCATGCCATATTTCTCCCCCGTGATGACCCTCACGAACACCTTAAGCAGAGTTTTATTATCTCATCAAATGGCTCCTGGGATATATCTCCTTTTCCCAACAGGTCAACATGTCAAGGCAGTCATCTCTCATTCCTCATACAAATATTATCTTCAAAATTTTTGAATCTAGATCGCTATGTTTGGATTTCTGTAGATTATAATGGAATTGTTCCATATAATATTCCAAATTTTCTTCTTCCTTTTGTGTCATTATGAATATCTCCCCTCTTAAATCTCTGGTCCAGCAATAGTCCTGGTATTTTGCCAAAAACGTAGCCTTTATATCTCCTCATGTCCGGATAGTGGTAGAACCTAGTCCCATAAACCATCTTAATGGTGCTCCTTTTAGAGTGGCAGGGAATAGTTTTAGCTTCCGAGGATCTGAATTATAATCATAACTCCTGCACAGAACATCAAACTCAAACAAGGAAGTATCAAGATCTTCTACAATAAGTCCTTGGAAAGATGGAAGGGTTGATAGAGGGATATTTTTCATGGGAGCCACTCCCCTTATATCACTTATTGGAAATTCAAAAGTGGTGATAGTGGCATCTGTCCTATCATTGTTATTGTTGTTGTTGTTGTCTCCCATTAAAAATTCTCCTGATTCTTGTTCTGATGAGTACCATTCTAAATATTGTTTGGGAAAATGTTCTGTGGATAAGGATTCCTATGATAATTGTTCAGATTGTTCTGGGGCTGGTTGTTTTACTGCACTCCCTAAATCTGGGTATTGGAAAGTGAAAGAATGTTCTTCTAATTCTGTTCTTGATTTTTCCCACTGGTTTCCCCTTGTCCTTCTAATCCAAAATCTTGGCCACTAGTTTCTCCTTGTTGTTCCCGAGTTGAGTCTATCGATTTGGGAGTTTGTAGGCTAGTTTGAGGAAAATGGGGTCTTAAAACAGAGGAACCAGATACTCCTAATTTTGATGTAGAAGTAGCATCTTTGTGTGGGATTGTTTTTCTTACACCCTTACGTGGAGTTGACTGCTCTCTCTTTTCTTTTGAGATCAATTCTTGGATACATGTTTTTCTCCCTTGATCAATGTTTTTCTTGTTCTTTTTATGACCCGTTTTACCTATAGATTTATTAGAGTTCATACATTTCGTTTCTTCTTCACTCATGCATTCTACACATGGACCCTGTGTGTAATTATTTTTACACCCTAAGTGCCTCAATTACTATAGTGGTGAGCCCGCTCAAGTGTGTTAGAGCGATGTGCATGTTCTTACCTCTCGTCTTACCATCCAGTGCCTATAAAAATAAGGACACTCTATCAAAAAGAGATCCACGGAAAATTTACACACCCTAAGTTTCTAACTATTACAATGGTGAGCCTGCTAAGGTGTGTTAGATTGATGCGTAAGTTCTTACCTCTCGTCTTACTGCCCAGCGCTTGTAAAATTAGAAACGCTCTAGCAAAAGAATTCAAAAGAAAGCGTTGGCTGAGTGTATCAATTGGTAGCCTTCCCCGACAACGACACCAAAATGTTTGGTCAGTTTTACTACTTCCACAACCATTAATTATCAACCAGGGTAAGTATTTTTATTTCAAAAGTGTCTGCACTGTCTGTGATGATACATGTAACAACGAGGCGAAACAAGAAAGAAAAGATGCTGTTGAACACGCTTGCAGGGATTAAAATACTCTTGTAGAATAGAAATTCAACTTGTAGAAATCAAGAAGCACACTGCAAAAATGAAATACACTCGTCAAGGAAAGAATCCACACTTCATAAAAGCTTCAGAATAAAGATTGGTGCGCCATACACTATCAAGAATTAAATAACATAGAATTAATTAACTTGTGTAATAACACATATAGTAATTTTGAAAGCAGAAGTGTATCTATCCCACACTGAACATGTACAACAATAATAAGAAATCCACACTTAACACATAAAAGAAATAACTATTATACCAACACTGTGATCCCTGCTAAAGAGGAGGGCCTTTCCTCCCTAGCAGGGTGCAGGAAGAAAATGGAAACTTAGTTAAAAACTCAACACAAGAATTTCTGTAACATCACCAGATATACTTTGTATTAAGAATAGCTGAAGAGTAAAAAAATCAGAATATCGATATCTTTGTCCCGCTATCTATATATATCCTTACATGAGACAAAGCTCTCTTTATAAATCCTTTTATAGAGTCCCGAAATTGGAAAAACAAAACAGTCATG
This sequence comes from Pinus taeda, assembly GCA_000404065.3. NCBI lineage: Eukaryota > Viridiplantae > Streptophyta > Pinopsida > Pinales > Pinaceae > Pinus > Pinus taeda. The sequence goes on along the minus strand of APFE031232248.1, from coordinate 196,469 downwards.
ATAATATGTGTTTCTCATGCTAATTACGCTAACATAAGTAATTTAAAAAGATATAGATTGTTACAAGTTGTTTAAATAAAGATCATTGTGGTTACACCATTTTGTCTAGACACACAGTTATAACCGCCTAGATTTTCATTACTTTATATGGCTCTTTGACAACTGTCTTTGAAAGTAACAACTACGGTCTTGATAATGCACAGTGTAACAACAACTTCATGGTGTAACAACAAAAGGTGACAATTCGAGGTGTAACAACAGAGAATGGCAATCCTGAGGTGTAACAACAACTTGAACCAAGTAGCAGCAAGGAATAACAATAGTCATTCATTGATGGGCATCAGTAGCTATCGCAGTACCCAAAAGAAAAACATTTTGAAGAACTCTTCCAAAGACACACTAGTTAGTCATCCCAAAGAAAGCATCGTTTCATTCAATATTTGGCAGAAAACAACATAATAATAAGTCAAATAAAATATTGCTTCTTTATCAAAGGGAGTGACATTAGACTAGGGAGATTGAAGGTTCAAATCACGAAAAATGCCTAAAATGGGGAAAAGGATGCCTAAAATATCCTTAAATATTGCACCCAACAATTATCACCAAGGATATTCATTATGGTTGTATTGTTAATTATGTAGGATTGATAAGACAATATATTTTATATATTTATAAGTATATGATTTTTTAAAACTGATTCTACTCTAAATTTATGGTTCCACATTAATTCAACATTTATTTATACATCCAACTAAATATTCATATAAAATTAATTAAAATCGAACATAACTTTAATATATGAAAGAGACAATTTAACACTATTAGGAGTTAATGTAAACAATTTACTATTATTATAATAAATAATAAAAAATAGAAAAAAAACAATAATAATAATATATATTTTTATATCAAAAAAGGTTGCGACCAAACCATACAACATAGATATACATGAAATATATGTTTCTAAGAATCCATATCCTAAAATTGATGTGTTGATCTTCAAAATGAGGGTTTTCTCGATACCTCAAACTTAAGAATCTATTGGTATATTGTAATGTCCCTTTTCAATTGATCACTCCAAGGGGGTCGACTTAGTAGCATATATGATTCCCATAGGCTATATTCGAGAAAAAAAGGGGATCAATTATTTAATTGTTTAATGTATCTTGAGAGATAAAGAAAAATTAAAAAGGCGAAAAATTAAATTTAAAATGTGTTATTTTATTTAGAAAATGACCCGTTGTAGGATCCCTCAACTACCAACTAGGTCTATAACTTAAGTTACCCAAAACAGGTGATTTTTTTCTCTCTTTTACAATTAATTTGTATATATATTCACAAGTACAGCATATATATATCTAATTAATATATATAAGTTTTCAATTAAATCATATAAATTCTTAAGAAATGTTTGAAGATATAATTAAATTGTCTCAAATCCAACTATATTAGTAAATGTTAATTTTAAATCATAAAATATGACTTCACACATAAAACCCATCCATGTTTCATACAAAGATTGAAAATAGATCCATATTATTTCTATATATTAACAATACTCTATATAGACTTTGTATCATGCTTTTGGCCTTTCATAATATATGAAAACTAAAAACATTAATCCTCGCATAAATTATAAGTCTTCCAAAAATGAATAACTCGTCATATCTAAAAAAATTCATTGCATGTAACATAAAGTTTAAATATTAACATTTGATCCATTCATTGGAAGAACCTTTCTTTGCAACAATACCCTATATTTTAAATATAAAATTTTGCCATTTTAGAAATATTTGATACCATTACGAAACCATTAAATGATCACAACATGGGGATTCATTTCCATTGCCTCTTCTCAATAACTTACTTACTGACATCATTGTCAAAGGTTTTTAGTTGTGATGGAAATTCTTTGGCTCATATATTGTTGACCCCACTATAATACTTTCTTCTTAATCTAGTATTATAACTTGAATAATATTTCTAATTTCAAATCCATTTATCTTACTTCCCAATTAGTTTTCATATTTACTCCAAACAACTAAAACTAATCTCTTTATGTACTCTAACAATCTTTCATCAATACCATAGCTTTACATGCAAAATATTACAAGGGTATATATATATATTCTAAAAGGAAAAATCCAACATAATTCTTAACTAAGTTTTTAAAAAGTAAGATATGATTTCCAATACTTAATAAATCACATACAATTTTAATTACTTAATAATATGGTAATATTTATATTACTTTAAAAGCATGAAAAAGAAGATGATGTCATTGAATCTCAAGCTTAGTAAAATAAATCCAATTTAATATTCGAATAACATCCATACCACATCCACATCCTTGTGAGGGAAGGATACCAGAGTATGGTGTCCATAAGTGATTGGTCATAATTACCAAAATTTGTACTATTTGAACTAAATATTCTTATTATTACAATTGAATGTTGCATGAAACAAAATCAAAGTATATCTTGCCAACCTACAGAAAGATTCAGAAGTATTATTTTCAACAAGAGTCCAAACAAACAAAACAGAGGTTTCTTTCACTTTGTCCAAACATAATTACTCTGTGTGGAAGCTCACGTACTAAGATTTGGTGTCATGTAGACTGCAACATTAAAATAATGATAAATGATTTAAAACTCATTCCAAAATCAATTATCGGTAAAATAACCAAAGATCCCAGTGTATAAAATGTTTAACAGTAAACATTATAAAATATTACAAGTTTATCTTCTTTAAAAAATTATCGCAGTCTAATATTTTTTTGACAAAAATAAAATCTTTAAACTACATATGTAAATGGATAAAATTTGCCAAGAATGCATATAAAGATTACCAAGATTATAAAAGATTACCAACATTATAAAATATTACCACAGTTAGAAACCAATACTTTGGCAATAATGAAAACTTCAAACTATATATTGCAAAGGGAGGAATCATAAACTTTTTATAGTAAAAGTTATAGATTATTACCACAATAATTTATCTCTTAACATTTTTTAGTAAAAGTTACAAAGATTACTGCACTAATTTATGTTTTCTATTAAAAGTTACAAAGTTTACCGCACTTATTTATCTCACAGACTAGTAGGTATATCACACATTAACCAAGGTAAATGTAACACACCAATATATACATCCATCAATCTAAAAGAAGTATCCATCCACCATTGCATTTAATGATAAGGTGCTTTAAATTAGCACATTGACATTGGTAAAAAAAAAATAAAAATAAGTAGAGATATATGTCTTTCTTTTCTGCAAAATGAATAAGCGTTATATTTCAAAGAATACTTTCTTTTCTTCAAAAAGAATAAATGCTATATTTCAAGAGAAATTGTGCGGAACACTATTATTAGAAAAATATAAACATATAACCTCTAAGGAAACTAACTAACTGAAGGAGGATGCCAGAGAATCCTAATATGAACATCATCTCTTCCAAGAAAATCAAAGCAATATCGGGAAACGAAGACGAGCTCACCCCTACGTTTTATCCCACCATGGGTGAATCAAAGTACTGAAGGTCTTCCCGACTTTAATTCACATGACATGGTTTGTGTTTTTCTTCTACCCTTTTTTACTTGGACAGGCAAATTACAATCTTAAATTGTAATCCTTCTTCTTTCTTTCTCAACAAAAATTAACAAAATAATAACTCGTCTTCAATATATGCTTTCATAAGCAAAAATGTACAATAAAGCAAAGAGTTGGAAACTGAAAATAAGAACACTACACTTGTAATGGATAGAAGACATAGGGACTATAATTAACACTACCATGTTGTCGGCTCACAACCCATTTAAATGAAAGAATTACTAATTGGACCGCTATTCACCCATTAGTTTAAACAAAAACATTGATAAGATCTTTAAGAATGACAAGAACTATTTAAAAGGTAAACTAGCTACATCTTCATCCAAGAAAGGTTAGTTAAAGAAATTTTACCTGATATTCAGTTGTCTTTGTTCAACAGTTCTGCTTGCCAACTCCAATAGACCACTCAGTTTTACCACCCAACCATATCCAAGGGAAACATTTTTTCCTGGAACCCCGAGCCTTATGAGCTCACAAATAGTACCAAATTCAACAATAGTGAGAAACATTGGGCAAACTAAGGAAGTTGTCTTGTCTTCCTCTGACACCACTGAGTTTCCATCAATGAGGAAAATTTATTGGGATTTTTAATTTAGGAATTTAGTAGTCATTTTGGAAACATCTCCCTACTCTTCTTGGTATCCCTCTCCATGGGAAAATTCTGTCAATATTTATAAGCATTGAGTGGAGTGATACCTCACCACCTTCATGCAAAAATTAGCTTATTTTTAATATATTATAACTCATATTATTCACCACCCTCCTTGAGGTGACATCCTCTAGTTTTCTTAATTATTTAATTACTTTAATTATCTAATATATACCTCCCATGTGTCCTTTCTAGAAAAATTTCTATTATTGTTTTTTAAAAAATAGGTAGTTAATATTTTAAAATATTTTTATTCAAATGACCCTCTAAAGTGGGTAAATTGGAATTAATTCAAGTGAAAGTTTAACTTAGATTAATTCACTTGGTTGATGTAATCCCTTAAGTGGTGTTTATTTTTAGTCAGAGAATAGGGATTCCACACCCTATTGTGCACTTCTCTCACTTGTTAGGACTCCATGCCCTTGCCATATACCTAGGACTCCACGTCCTAGTAGAATCGAGACTCCACGCCTTGGTCTATTGCAAAGATCCAAGACTCCACGCCCTAATATTTTCCATAGATTTTCATTTATGCTTCTTTGAAGCTCCATGCTTTGCCTCAAGGTACTAGTTGTGAGCTCATATGCATCTGATGATCTGTTGGTAAGGTCTTGCTTCCCCATACCTGTATGCATCATGACCGTGTTTATTAAACACAACAATTAAAATTCATAATGAATTAATTCAATCACATTTTAACCAACTGTATGCATGACCTGCACGGTCATTTATTATCTAAGCATAATTATATACATGACCTCCATGGTCATTTATTATTATTATCTAAGCATAATTATATACATGACCTCCATGGTCATTTATTATCTGAGCATAACTGTATACATGACCTCCAAGGGCATTTATTATTTGAGAATCCTTCTCGACAAGTAACTAAGTTCCCTGCCAAGTCCTACTAAATACATGGTTAAGCATACATAATCATGTAACATAGATCATCAACAAGATTATGGTCAGTTAACTACTCCACATAGTAGCTTTTGTTCATGTTTCACAATCATAAACCATCATTCATGTCATGCACCAAATTCATCATTCATGTCATGCATCAAAGTCAAAATAGGATGCCAAAAAGGAACATCGATAATATGCACTTAACCAAAATACACAACCATAGATATTATCATAAGCATGCAAAAACCATGTGACCCAAACTAGGTCTATAGTGTACACGCATATACATAAGTCTGACATATATAATCTTTATACACTCCATCAAAATCACCCTCCAAGTGTCACCAAAACTAACTAACCAAGAAGGGACACTATACCCATGGTATTCTGATGACCCATGGTATAGAGCCATTATATCCTAATGATAAAAGAGAGATTGGAGCTCACTCTTGGGATTTTTTATTTATTAATCTCTCAAAACAATTTGAAGAGCTCTTGTAGCTTGTGTGTTCAAAGGGTGAACCCTTGAGTGAGATTACTTTCAATGGTGAAACACATCCACCTTAGTTGATCAAGAGGGAAGATCATTGATATTTTTGATTTGGATCCAACATTTATCAATATTCATACATTTACAGATCGCGAGAGCTGAAGAAGGAGGCCATACAATTTATTTTTCATGTTGTGGAACTTATGGGGGGGTGTTTCAATATTTGTTAGTGATTCCGTGGGTTTTATGATTTGATTTAGCCATTAACAATTTGTGGAAGACAAGGGAGGCTAAGTTCATCACTATATCACCAAATTTTGAGGTTTTAGTGTGGGTCATTCAGCCAAATTTATTGGCCCAATTCCTCTTTGTTCTCTTAGAAAAATCGAGCCATCAACATTGCATCATGGTATCTCAAGGAGGGTCAAACCATCTCCAAAAGTTTGTTCTAGCAAGGTGATTTACAATATTTTTTCAGGACATCTCAGCGCCACCACTACACAACAAAAATCGTGCCATTAGCCATTTTCCGAGTAAATTGATTTGGTTGCCCAACATGTAATTTCATGATAAAATTTAATAAATAGTTGGTTGAGTTTGTTACTCTAAATTTTATTTGTATTGGATGAGTTGTTATTGTGCTAAAAGAATTTTTCTTGCAAGTTACATGTGGTAATATTTCTAGTATTTCCTTCATACTTAATTATCTACAAAGTGCTTGAAGAAATGTTTATCTGTAAAGTGTTTGATAAAATTTTTGAATGGCAGACAATCAAGAAATTATTAGTTAATTATAGTAGGGGACATTACAGTGGTATTAAAGTTGGTTTTCCTGCTAGCCTATGAGTAAATGCTACTTTGATGAAACTAAAGGACAATGCATATGTCATCTTCAGGAGACAAAGGAAGGGTAATAATCATCCTCGCTTAGAATCGGAAGAAGAAGAAAACATGGGAGATAATGAACAACATGGAAGTATCATAGATATCTTAAATGACCTGGCAAAAGGGAAATAATAGTTGGTTCGGGTCATCACCCTCGCTATGGAAAATAATCAAGGGAACTAACACATTGTTGGTTTAAGTAGGTCGAATGGTTATAACAAGAACCATGCTAAGGGGAGAAACACTCATATTTCGGTCCAAAATAACCCTCATACAACAAGTAGAGCAACACCTAAACCTCTACTACCCCGGTTCTTGGATGAACAACCAACAAGGAATTAGGATTAGCAAGGAAAATGTGAGGGGTTCACTAATTATTTGAGGGAGTATCAGGATCTTGGTGAGGAATTTCATGTATCCATGTCATTAAGGGATTTTTGTACTATTAAATATAGGAACGGGCCAAGAGAGTACAATAAGGGCTCACAAAATTATGATCTTCCATGGAAGTTGGGGAAATTATCCATCTCTTCCTTTGATGGGTCAACCAAATGCACTACCAAATCATGGGTTCAAAAGTTGGACACATATTTCCAACTCAACTTAATGACGGATACCAAGGCCATCTTGTTTGCTACGGTGCATTTGGAAGAATCCCATGAGTGGTGGTACCATGGGCTAGTCACCTTAGGGCATTCTAGAATCACCTCATGCATGGAATTCACACAGAATTTGATTGACAAATTTGATAAGAACCCAGATATACATTTCAAAGAGTTGGCACAACTCAAGCAAACAAGTAGACTAGATGTTCACATTTCTAAGTTTTATAGGCTCATAGTCATGGTCACATATGTGTTGGAGCATAGATTGATTATGATATTTGTTGAAGGACTATGTGAACCCAAACGTGCTTGGGTTAAGACCTTCAACCAAATTCCTTACAGGATGTTATCATTATAACTCAGGATATGGAGGACACAATACCTAAGAATAAAGTATATTCCAAACATGTCCTTCCTTAGAGAAACAAAGACAAGAATGTAGGTTTTAACCACGTACAATGGAAATACTGCCATGTCAAAGAGGCCAACAAGATGATTTCAATGCAACTTGAATCGCATCGATCCAATTCCGTATGCGAAAATTATCGCATTTTGAAGTTTTGTGACAACAGGGAAAAAAGTCAAAATCAAAGGTGACACATGACATACCCTGGAGCTAAAATGTGGTCTATACAGACTGATGACATGGGTGAATCAGAGCTTGACATGTGGCATATGATGTGGCAAGGTACGATATCAAAATGTTGCCTATTGGATGGGAAACACGTGGCCCTATGGCAAGGTGCCACATGATCTTTGGCCAACGGTCAAAAAATTGTTAACAGTTGGCATCGACTGGGTTTTAACCCGCGATTTGTGGAATAACAAGACAACAAATTAACTGAAAAGGCTCTATTGTAACATGTGATATGACAATGGATTCATGATTATGGTAGAAAAAAGGTGTGCGGAGCCCACTAAATTTGGTGACTTTTCCAACACATTAAGAACTCCAACAACCCACCAACAATGGATACCACACGTTCACATGAAATTGGGTTTATACGTGGAAAACAACATGCTAGAAAAAGTTCAATTGTCATGCCACACTTAGTTGTATGGAATGTGAAACAATTTATATTTAGCATGGTTTGTTATATATTAATTGAGCGCCGATATATTATATGGTTTTTTAACCATATTTAATCTATGGTTATTATAACACGGTCGAGTATGGTTATAACAATGTTTTGGTTGTTCCAACAACATGCCATATATATATATATAGATGTGGTTGTAATTTGTTATGAACAACCATATACATATTCCAACAACTCATGGGAATGACTGTCAGTGCACCAAATAATATCTATATATATATATATAATAAATTTCTATTGCGATGGGAGTTATTGCAGAGAGCTTTGTAAAGCCGAAAGTTTTCAAACTCAGTTTTTGTAAAGCCGAAAGTTTTCAAACTCAGTTTTTAAGTCTTTTTTCTGCTAACATTTTGTTAGTGCTTGGAGTGTTTAAAGCTCAGTTTTGAGCCTGTATATTTTTTATAAACGAAGTGAGTGGATTGATTTTGTAGCATCCAAAGGAGTTTTGGTAGCAAAGAGCTCAATTTAGTAGCAGAAAGCTTTGTTTTATAGCAAAAGTTTTGGAAGTATTTTGGTGATGTAATAAAGTATTTGAGGCTTAGCACTATATTAATAAAATAGGCTACTCTCTTGGAGGAAAGACTCGGAGATGTAGTCCACACTAGATGAGCTCTGTTATCATTTAGTTTTGTCCTTATTTTTTTCTTGTCTCGATCTTCTATATTTTGTTTTAATGTGCATCTTCGTTTAACTATTCATGTTTGATTCTAATTGTTAGGCTGGTTTAATTTTTATCATTCACGTTTGAACATTTCTACAAGCCAAGTCACTTTAAAATATCCTGGATCAAGTTTAGATTAGTAACAAACACAAATTTCATAGATAAGAAAGTGGAATAAATTATTCAATGGACAAACTTAGTTTCTTTAATGATTTCTTTCTTTTGGAATAAATTTTAACCTTTATTTATTTATTTTTTTAAATTTAGGGATATTATAAGTAATTTCAAAATGAAATGAAAACTTTAAATTTAAATTTTCATAGACAAAATTCTTAAGAAACAAATTAAACTATTATAAAATGGATTTTTTATTTAAAAATAAATAAATTTATGTACTTATTAATCTACTTTAATTAGATATAGTAGAACAAACTATCCCCTTACCTCTTCCTTTGAAAATTAAGAAGCATTTAAATTTATAGTCAACTTATGAGAATTACCTATAGTTACATTTCAGTTAACTTGTAGTCTCCATCAAATTATTGTTTCAAATATAATGGGGAGAGGTTAAGGTTGGGAGCTACATGTGAAAAATTATAATTATCCCAAGGAGCTTTAGAACCCCAAACAATCCTGATGACAACATTCTACGAATAGGAAAATCCTTCTTCCATGACACTAACCCTAATCTAAACTCAATCTAACTGAAAGAAAAAAAGAACCAATTTGAATTCTTTTAACAATCTCAATAAATACACAGATGGCTAAGCAAGAAGATTAAAATTCTTGAAGGGTTTTATCTTCCTCGATAACTAAATAGCAAATCCAGAAACCCCAAACTTGAGGAGATGTTTAATTTACAAATGATGAAAAAAATATTACAAGAATGATGTCTTTAGTTTACAAGTCTGGTAAATGATAACAAAGCATGGGATTACTTCACTAGGATTATAGACAAACAATTCCTGATGATTGGAGTATTGACATACAATGGAATCAAATCCACTTGCTATGAAGTCATTCTCATCATGAAATCAAATCGAGCTGCTGTGAAGTCATTTTTGTACGCGGCTTGCAATCATCCTGTATAGCAACAATACTCTCTTTCTATTTCCTTTTCCCTTTTCCTTGGATGCCAACTCCTCTTCTTCTAATAATTATATGGAGTCATGAGCCTTCACACTGCTTGTAGTGGGTTAAACTGTCCTTTACTTCCATCTACAATTTTGGAGTAGTAGAGAAACCATTGCTTATGAGATTGCAGGTTTTGCATGAAAGCAAATTACGTAAAATAGAACACTCCACATTTATTCCCAACGAACAAACAAATGTAGTACAATGAAAGTGCTAGAGTTCGTTTCCATGTGCTGTGCATCGAGGATCCTTCTTTAGTAACTTGTTGCCTACTTTTGCTTTCACCATGTTCCTATACTCCTCAAATTTGCTAATGGTTCTCTGCTTGTTACATATCTTCAGTATCCTCTCGGTTTTTCAGATACGACTTTCCTTTTTCAACCTACTTGATTGGAATATGATCTCATCCGCATTGTGGGATGAATCTTCTTCACTTAAAACTCACACGGCTTAATATAATAAACAATATGCACAGTTACAATAATGTTCAAAGAGAAAGATATGTTACCATGAAAATGAGAAGCATTATATGAATCTATATCATACATAATGATGGACACAAATATTTATGGTATCGAGAAAATGTTGCAGATATGTTACCATGAAAATGAGAAGCATTATATGAATCTATATCATACATAATGATGGACACAAATATTTATGGTATCGAGAAAATGTTGCAGTATAGTTACAAGATTAAATTAATTAAAAAAAATAGAGAATAAGATTTGTACATTAAACTATTAAGCATTTTAAACTTCATGTAAATTATAATAATAAAAACTATAACAGTTTCTTGATAAAAAAAATGAGATTTTATGAATTGAAAATCCATTTAATAATTATTTATTCAAAGTATATATATACATATATTTTGATATTGATATATATATATATATAATATATATATATATATATATATATATATATATAATATATTTTATATTTCTCATAGCCTAGCAATTGAATGAGATATGAAAAAATATAAACACTTTTGACATTTATATAGTGAAATTGTAACTCAGGAAAATATGTATTTAAAAAAAAAAACATATAATTATCATTTAATTGTGATTCTCATTGTTTGGAAATTGAATTACAGAGATGAAAATATATGAACACGAAATAAATTTATATCATTTTTTTTCTTTAGACAATAAGAAATTGATAATGAAAAATATGTGACATATATGAATTAGTAAAGAAAAATCACTTATTATGTATGAATGAGCAAAAGAATCTAAGTAAAACATAAGCACCCAATTAAACATGTAACACCTCTCTTGTTGTCTCTCTCTTCTTCCCTCTCTCTCTCCCCATCTTCCTCCCTCCCACAAATTTACTCCCTCTCTCTCCTCCCAGCTCTATCTCTTTCCTTTATCTTCTTGTCTATCTCTTTTTCTCACCCCCCTCTCTCTCTCATATTTACTTGTCTCTCTCTTCCTCCTCTTTCCTATTACTCTCCATCCTCTCTCTCTTTGTGCCTTCCTCCCTCTCCCTTCTTCTATTTCTCTATCCCTCCCTCCCTAACTCAATTCGTGCTTCAAAATAACCCCCGACTTCCAACTCTCTCTCTCTATCTCTCCATAGTTATCTATATATCTCTCACTCTCCATGCTCTGTCTCCCTCGACCCCCTCTGCCTCCTTCCCCCCTCCTATACTTCTTTATCCCTCGCTCCCTCACATAGTCCTTTCTTCACAACAACGCCCTCCGCCCCCACCTCACTCTTTATCCTTCTCTATCTACCTCTCCCTACCTCTCTCTCTCCCCCTCTCGAATTCTCTTACTCCCCATGTCATGTCACTATCTCTCACTCTTCTTGTCTCTTACCACTCCACTCTCTTTTTTTCTCTCTTTCCCCAACACTCACTCACTGACATAGTCTCTCTCTCACACACTCTCTCACAATCCATCATTCGACACAACTTTCCCCTTCGAATTTGTCTCTCTCTTCCTCCTTGTGTCAACCACAATAATTTACCTCCCTTTCCTTTCCCCACCCTCTTTCCGTATCTCTCTCAGTTTCCACTCTCACTCACTCTCTCCCCTCACTCACCAACTCTTTCTTCCCCACCCCTACTCCCCCTCTCTCTCTCTCTCCCTTGGCCCCTCTATCCCTCCCTCTCCTCAACCCCCACCCCCCAGAAACCCACCTAAACCATTTCCCACCAACACATTCTTGTCTCTCTCCTTATTTCTCTCTTTATCTCTCTTGGACCCTCTTTTTCTCCCTCACTCACCGTTCCTACCCCCTATAAACTCACCTCCACCATTTCCCATGTGTTAAAGTCACTAGTTACTTGAACACATGCATGTTCCTAGAGCTAGAAATGCACACGTATCACGTACAAGTTTTCGTAGTAATATTTCATCAGTGGGATACTCAAAGGGTGCAATAAAGCAAACACATGCATTATATTTTGAATGGAAAATAACATACCCATATTAGGAAAAAATTGAAAAATAATATACAAATGTGAGGAAAAAATTGAAAATAACATACCAATGTTAGGAAAACTCAAAATTCACATGGTTAGACACAATTTCTATAATTAAAAGTATATATTGGGAAAGCAAATCGTTTTCCTATATTTCATCTTTTTACACCATAAGTATCTCTAATTATGAGTACAAGTTAACATGTTGATGTTTCCAAATTTTCATTGTCACTAACTCTTCACAAGAAACCATCGTTAACTTGCACCCACCATTCAATGATAGAGTCCATGTGGTATTATTATACTTCCATGTATCTCACAATTAATTGTCATTATGATACCATGTTGATACATAAGCACCATAATAAATTTGTTGACGTCACACAGTTCCCTTAATGATTCATGGCACCATAATAAATTTGTTGATCTCACACGTCCCCTTAATGATTCATGTTTCTCTTAGTGGTATAGGTAGCCATATAAGTCAACCTTAGCTCTCAATTCGTTTTCCTTGGACTATTTAATATATACTTCCTTAGTTTCTTCTCCCTAATGATTCACTTCCTTTAAGGTGTTAGGAAGTATGCAATTTTGTTCTTTTCCTTTAAGGTGTTACGACATACCCAATTTTGTTCCTAGTAGAAGCTTCTAGGTGTAACTTTTTAGACTCCCCTTATTTAACTTAAAAATTATCTTATTATATAAAATCTTCATAAACTTCTTTAAAAAAATTAATATTTAATTATATCAATTGATTTCATTCAAAAATAACTAAAAATAACATCAATACCATTCCTATGTAACTGAAAATGAGCATACCACCCATATTTATTTAACTTCAAATTTTTAAACATGGCCACACTCAACTAACTAATTTAAAAAGACATAGAAAAAAAACCAAAACCACCTTAGCTGTTAAAAATAAAAAATGACTTTAAAATTAGCCGCCAAAATAAATCGCCGGATGGCTAAAGCAGAAAGAATAAAATTCTTGAAAGCTTTTATCTTCTTGCATAACTAGATGGTTAAGCCGAGATACGTGCTCGATGTGAGCCTAATTGGTTCATGCATTAATTTACAATTCAGCTTATCTAACATGGTAATGTTTATGTTTTATGCAAGTCATCACGTATTAATTCCAGGTTGGAAGTAGAGTTTTTCGGTCCCGCACTAAACTATGAGTTCATAAGATGTGGGCACTTACCATAAAAGTACAAAATCAAAATGGTGTTATTTTTGAGTTTTAGATTTTGGTGAAATAATTTTATTTCGTTAGGTTGTGATTTTATTTTATTTTATTTATTATTTATTATTTATTTATTTTTTTAATTAATGTGTTTTTAACATGTAAATAAATTTAGTTTTTTAAAAACTTTTTAAGCATTGGGATAAGAAATTCAAACTCAAATTTATAATTTGAACATTTTACTAAATTTTAAACAAATTCAATTATAAAAATGGTTTAAAAAAAAAACTAAAACTTATCCCAATAAAATACAACAAAACATATTCTTTCTAGCAAATCTAAAAACCCTGTGATAAATCACACTAATGGTTGGAAATCCTTAAACAATACAATTCTAATATAATTTCTTCTGGAAAAATTCTAATTATTTAGGATATAAATCACAAAATCTTGAATTAAAATAAACTTTGAAAGTTAATTCACACATGAAGAAAGCAATATTACGAGAATGATGCCATATAAAAGTCTATTTACAAAGGATGAAAACAGTATTACAAAGTCTGGTAAATAACAACAAAGCATGGGAGGACCGCACTAGGTTGGTATAAAAACAACTCTTCGAGATTGCAGTGGCCTGCAATGGAATCAAATCCACCTGCTATGAAATCGGCATCATCGTGGGATTTTTGTACGCGGCCTGCAATCATTCTGCATACCAACATTGCTCTCTTTCTCTTTCCTTTTCCCGTTTCCAACTCTTCTTCCAAAAACTGTATGGAGTCATGAGCTTTCGCACTGCTTGCAGTGGTGTAAACCCAGAAGCCCTTGCCCTTTTCTGCAATCTCAGAGTTTGGCCGAGTAGGACAGAAACCATTTCTTATGACACTGCAGGTATTGCATGAAGGCAGGTTACATAAACTAGAATTCTCTGCATTTGTTCCCAACGAACAAGCAAGCCTAGTACAGAAAAAGCCCCGGAGTTCGTTTCCATCTGCCATGCATCGAGGATCCTTCTTTAGCACCTTCTTACCTTCTTTTGCTTTCACCATGTCTCTGTACTCTTCGAATTTGCTAATGGTTCTCTGGCTGCTGTGTATCTTCAGTATCCTCTCGATTTTGCAGATTGGACTTTCTTTTTTCAACCAGCTCGATTGGAATATGATCTCAACCACAGTGCGGGCTGAATCTTCTTCGCCAAGCACTGATACTGCTCAATATAATAACAACAACAGGTAAAGAGTACTGATACTACTTAATATGATAAACAGAACTTGGAAAGTTATAATAATGTTAAAGAGAAAGATATGTTCTTAAGCATAATGGCTAAAGTTATAATTAACCTATATTTATTTTTAAAAAAATGTAATAGGAGGTGAGAAAGATCTAATTTGACCCGTAATTTTTTGACGAGTAAATGTTATTTAAATATTTTGTATAATTTTTTCTATGTTAGAAAAAAATTATTTTGACAAACATAAATCAAATTTCAATTTTGATAATGAATAAACAAAATTAAGCATTATAGTAAACTGTAAAATAAATTTATTGCCCCAATAAACATCTAAACTCAATAATATTAAAAAAAATCCATTAAAAACAGAAGCATTATATTAATTTATATAATTCTAAACACAACTAATAAAATTATAATAATAATAAAGAAAAATATGTGTTTCCATCATAAACAGAAGCATTATAACAATTTATATCCTACATAATAATGGGCACGAATATTTATGGTACCTGTTAAACTTTACAGCTCTAGAGAAAGGAATAGTACAATGACAAAATGCAATGAATTAAAAAGTTTAAACTTCATGCAAAATATAATAACAAAAATATACTTAATAACTCCTTAAGAGTTATATACAAAGTAATTGTAACTAAAGAGAAAATTTATATATAAAGATAAAAAAATATAATTTTCAATTCACTGGAATTCTCTTTGCATAGTAATTGAATGGGATATGAAAACACTTAGTGGCTACTTATTCAGTGTAATTGTAATTACGGCTGATGTGTCTGGAAAGAGAAGCATGTAATTGTCATTTTACTGTAAAAATAAGAGATATTGAAAGCATACACAGTGAGGAAGTATATATATATATGATTTTTCAATTGCTGGAGTCATTGACTGGTATGGGAAAACAGTTAAACACTAATAGCTAATTATCCAACTTTAATTGTCATTTGACTGTAAAAATTAATATATATATATATATATAAAAGCTAATAAAGGGAAAAACATTTTTTTTTAATGAACTTGCAGAAGAATCTAAGTAAAGCAGAAGCACCCAGTTAGACATGTAACATCCTTTAATAAAAGGACAATAAAACTGACACCAATAAAGAAAAGACATTTTTTTTTGTATGAACTTGTTGAAGAATCTAAGTAAAGGTTAAGCACCCAGTTAGACATGTAACATCCTTTACCTATAATGACATTTAAAACTGGCCATATAATTCTTTTTTGGGTAATTATTCACGTAGTGCCAAGATACTATGCCTTATCATCTATATTAAAAAATGGTTTGGTTCCCAAGAATTTATACCATATGTTTAACACTTATGTGACAAAAACTGATTTGGATCGGACTGTAACACACACCAACAATTAGATTTGTACTCAAATCTTAGAGACAATTTCGTTTCGATTTTTATCTTGCTACCTTGAGAGAGAGAGCTTACAGATGCAGACTCGAAGGATTCTACAATTTACCCCTAATGTAGATATGTCAAGCTTCTATTTGTATTTACATCACACAAGCTGCATGAAGTTCATTAGTGTGCTGGAAATATCACCTGCATGTCTGATCGCCTGATGCTCTTCAAGATCTTCAGTGTTGCTAAATATTTGTCCACATGAGGGGCAAGCGCATATACTTGCAGCCAAGGCGAAGGCTTCAAGGGGATCAACGGTCATGTGACATTCGTACCATTTCCGGCTGATGCTCATCGATGATGAATCCCTGGTCAACATCCCATCTGTCTGCTGCTGCAGCAGCATCATGAAATGAGCAGACTTTGAACGGCGGGAGCTTACGTTAAGCGACTGACTATCTGATACATTATGATTTCCCTTTAGTGTCTAGGAATAAGATATTTCGAGGAGATAACATTTTATTATTAGGGTTAAAGATATTTCGAGGAGATAACGTTTTATTGTGCGAATTATTCAATAGTTTCTAAAAATAACAAAATAATATATTATAACATTTAGTTTTTTTTAATAACATATTACCGCATTCCTGATGAACATTGGACATCGACAATTCATTCTGGTATAGGCTGGATTGGATGCAGGTGCAGCTTGATTCCTGTGATGAAGTACTAGTAGCTGCTGCTTGTGGGGAAATATCTCTTGATCTATTCATCACCCTTGTGTTGCCATGCACAACACCTCTGATATTGCAGAAGCTTGACCCACAACAGTCCATCCACCTTCTTTGACACGATCCCTTGGAAATTGCTACCCTACGGCTAGAGGGCTTCTGAAACTGAGCCCCATAAAACACGCACATCATTACTTTTTTGAACTTGAATGCCCATGAACATACATAATGTCTACCACTGTTCTCACGTCCTCCTCTCATCTTCTCTGTAGTTCTTAATATTCCTGCAGGATTCACGTCTCTGTGGTTGTTAATATTGCTGCAAGATTCACAGTGGGCACCAAGAAGAAGATGACAATTTGCAGAATCATCACTGCTCAAGCAAGGTGTTGGAAGCCTTTTGAGAAAAAAATAACGGTGTGGAGTTTTTTAAGAACTGCCATTTAGGTATTAAGTGTGTCAAATTTTTCATAGGGTTAGAATTTATTTATCCATTCAAAACGAATTTTTGAAATAATGAGAAATCACAAATTACCACCTTAAAATAACAAAAATAAAAACAAACATTTCCTTTAAAAATCAAATGGTTAGTGCCAAGGAAAGGAAATAATAAACTATGATGGCGGTGGTAGGACTTTATAAAAAATATCCCATTTCTGAATCAATCTATATCATATAAATATCACAAATAAATTAAAACTTTGACTTTCCATATATCACTGAATTCCAAGAACTAAGAAAAACCCTGGTGCAGACAGACAGATATACCAAGGTGGAAAATGCCCATGTGATGTCGGCCGAGTGAAGTGCTTCAGTTTCAAAAGTCAGCAGCAAAGATACCACAGTAGTATTAAAAAGTCAGCAGCACAGATACCCAGTAGTATTAAAAAGGCACAGAAAGAATGGGTTTTCTTTGTACACAAGTGCAGCTGCTGCCAGAGCATTCTTTCTTTTCTCCTCTCGGACAGAGGACGAGAAAATAAAAAATATGCACAGAATAATGAGTAATATAAATAACAAGGAGGAGAAGGATACGTATTTCTTTGTACACAAGTGCAGCTGCTGCCAGATGTTTCTTTGCCATGCTTTTCTCTTCTTGGACAGAGGGCAAGAAAAACAAAAAGATGGACAGCGATGGTCGGCAGGTGATCTATGAACCTGGGCGGTTGCCTGTGGGTTTAGATTAAGCTTTTATCATTGATAGCAGTTTTATATTTGAGTTTACGTGGATTGCAGATTTTAACATTTAAAGATGAAGTGCAGAATTTAGAATCTAATAATAACGGAGTAAAATTAACAATTAGATTATTAAATACAAATTTCAATAAATTTATATAAAGTGCAAATTCTAATCTTCAATTTATATAAAAAATATTCATCCATTATTTTTTCAAAAAAATTGATAAGATTATATATATATATATATATATATATATATATATATATATATATAACTATATATATATATATATATATATAATTAATTAATTAATTTTGATAATATGTCATATTTACTTAATATATAAAAACACCACATATATAAACAAGTCAACAAAGAACCTGAAATGATGTTACATTTTCACACAATGCCAAACAATCATCAAATAATTATATTTATCTTCATCAATATGCCAGGATAGATATCATGAATATTTCAAGTGTTTTGAAGTTGTGTTATTAAATAAATATAAATATAATTTAGATAAACATTTTTTTGGGACTTTTTAAACCATCATAGATCTATCATTAGTACTGATTTAACATGAGTCTATAGGGATCAAATTTATTCAGGTGCAATTTTTTTTAAGTACAAAATACAATGTATAATTTCCATCGTTTAAATTGCATTTTGAAATGCTATATAGAAAATATATAGGACCAAATAAACATTTTAACCATATCAACTTAATTTTTCATAATATATACATATTTTTTTAAATGATATATAATATATACATAATTGACATTAAAATATTTTACAAAGATACATTTTATTAGCTCAATGTAAAAGTTCTCACTGTAGATCAACTGATAATGCAATATACTAAAGCAAAATACTTGATCCACTTCTACAAACAATTATGCGGAAGCTTAATCGAATTAGATCAATTGAACACATATAACTGATAAGGAGAAACCAATTACACATAACACACAAGAAATCAATTGAACACATATAACTGATAAGGAGAAACCAATTACACATAACACACAAGAAATAACTCGGGGAAAGCCTCAACCTAAAATCCCAACTTTGTATTATCATACAAGTGGAAATATAGTTGGGATTACAAAAAGAATCAACTCACAAGCTATCCTAATCCCTCTAATGCTCAAAGACAGTCAAAGGCTTCTCACAAACCTTCTCCTATGCCCTATAAGCCTCCTATTTCTTTGTGCAATTTTCATTGAGGTCAATGCTCTCACTTGTGTGAATTGACCTCTTCACACACTCACTAACCTTTGATCCAACTGGGCAATCATGAAAGAGATAAATCCTTCTTCAAGGATGAGCTTCCTTTATAGGAAAAATCCATCCAACTGATAGTATATTGTCCCTCTAATTTCAACTAGATCTCTCTCTAAACTGACATGCATGAATTATTCATGAGAGAATATTCAGTTATTTGAAATGCAGTGGTTATATGAAAGCATGCATTAACTAACTGAACTCACACTAATTTAAACAAATTGTTTAAATCAATATAACTGGACTTGACTCAGTTAACTATGTCAACTAATTACATCTCAAATTAGAACTCATTCTTATCTCTTTAACTCACGGATAAATTCCTCAATTAATAGAGAAACTGTTGCATGTCCTCACATAGACTTCATGTTTGATTTTTCACAACTAATTAACTCATAGTGAATTAAATAATTTATTTTCAATGTTAAGATCAAATTCGAATTTTATTTCTTATTTTAGTACAGGACTGACTAAAATTGGAATCCCGAATTGCTAAAAATAGCAATGCTATATCTAGAACTTTCATTTTTTTATTCCTTGTTGCTCAATCCAACACTGTTACCCAAACTGCTATTTATAACACTTTTATTTTTAGCATTTTTTGTTGCTATTTTCAACACTCAATAAATTAACATAGATCTTAACTAGTTTATTTAAATCTCTTATTGAAATATTTTTGAAAAGTATAAAGTTTAAACATCTTACTCACACATTTTTAATTTTTATTTTTTATTTTACTTTAAATTATTTTAAAACATATTCGTTTTTGTTTTATATAGTTAACATTATTTTTCTAATTAGAATACATGTCAACTTCATAGATAAATGGAGAAACTTACACATCCCCTCATACTAGGCTATAGAATTAGCATGTTGACCCAATTATTAAAAAATATTATATATTTTAGATATTAAAATATTTTGAAAATTTTATAAATATAAATGAAGTCAAATAATTGATTTTATTTATATTTATTAAAATTTTAAAATATTTAAAAATTTCTGATAAATATTATATTAATAATAATTAATTAAAAAACTATTAAACTTTATATTAAAATAAATTGTTCACTACGTGAACCCAACAAAAACTCTTCGATTTGCACTAATATATAGCATTGGGTTCGACTCTGTACCATGTATATTGTAATATACAATAAATGTTGGAGATACTACACACCTAGGACCTTCATTACTGGCACATTCGGACACTTAGTTAGAGCATGGGACTACATGCAAGATCCTTTCTGCATGATTTACTCCCTAATTTTCTCCTCCTTTCACTTCTCAACTGGCTAGTTCCTTTGCATAATTTACTCCCTAATTTGCTCCTCATTTCACTCCACAACTCGCTAGTTCTTCTGCATGATTTACTCCCTGATTTGCTCCTCCTTTCACTCTGCAACTGGCTAGTTCTCTCTAGAACTTGTTCTAGGTTTTGAGTCCTCTCATTGATCACCACTATGGTGCATTACCTTGGGATCTTCACCCAGTAATGCTATATCATGAGCATTGTAACATATTTTCTGAATCAATCATTCTTTTTGTTCTTTCAATTCTTTTAGTGTTTTTCCTTTGCAAAGTTGTGTATTCAACCTTTACTAGCTAGATTCATTTATGCAGGTTTTCTAACACATTTACATGGTATCATAGCCCACATGTTGCTAGATAAAAGGCGCACCAGTACTTTATTTTGCAGGCATTACAGCTTGGAGATCGAAGATCAATAGAAAAATGGAGTTTCCCAAAGCATCGATCCTAACATCGTACAACTATCATGAATGGAAGGACCAAATGGCTCGATACCTTCATCAGAAATGGTTGTACAGGATTACCATGGCTGCAAAAGTGGAACCTACTTCAGCCATAGAGAAATCCAAGTACCTTAACCACATGGATGAGGCCCACAGATCCATATGCATGTGCATCTCCCCAGAGTTGCAATTTCATCTATCTGTCTGCAATGCTTCCAATGAGATTTGGAAAAAGGTTGAAGATCTCTATGGGAAACAGGATGAGATGAAAGGACATCTGCTCGAAGTGGAGCTACTCTCATTGGATCCACGGAACTATAATGGAGTTCAAGACTTCTTCACCAAATATAATGATCTATTGCTACAACTCAAGGGTTGTGGAATTAACAAATCCAAGGAGGAGAGTTGCCAAGTTCTCTCTATTATGTCAAAGCTCGGACCATAATACTTTGTCTTTGTGTCTACATTTCATTCAGTAAGGCTCGCAACAGGTAAATCCTACACTATGCCTTCTCTCAAAGAGTTCATGGAGTCCCTCACTTTTGAGCAAGATAAACTCATTGGCATGGGGAAAATCAAACCTCCAAAATCGCATGCACTTGATGTGCATGATGGTAGCCATAATAAAAATCATAGATCTGATTCAAATCAGAAAAATCAACAGCAAAAAGATAAGAGAAAAGCGCATTCCCATCCAAAGAAGGAAGGGTACACCAAGCCCTTCAATGACTCCTCTAGCTCCAGGAATAAGAAAGGGAAGAAAGGAGACAAATGCACCTACTGTCATCGAGGATTCCATCCAGAATCCTCCTGCATGAAGAAACAAATTGACCAAATGGCATAAATCCTTCAGAAGCACAACCTTGGGGACCACATCCTTCAGGGCGCCAAGAAGAAAACTGAGGATCCGCCACACGGGAAAGGTAACAATTTTCATGCTTTAGTTGCAATTAACTCTTTCCCTGATGCATGGATTATAGATTCTAGTGCATCACATCATATGGCTACTGCAAAGGAAGTCTATTCCTCTTTGGATGCATGCAAAAGACCTCCCATTCTCATGGGAGATGACTCACCTATTGAGGTCATCGGAAAAGGTAGAGTGGAACTTTTACACGGAAGCTTTGAAGATGTGCTTCATGTTCCAAAACTTTTGGTAGGCCTGCTTTCAGTTTATCAAATCACTCATTCCGGCATCAGAATGAGAGTGGAATTCACTCCAAATGCAGTGAACATATATGACCTACATAGCAACTCCAAAATTGCAACCGGTAAGGTAAACAATGGAGCTAAGCTCTATACATTTTCTGAATTTATTGAATCTGAATCCTCCTTATTGCTTACACATGCCGATGATAGGAGTAGGCTTTGGCATGAGAGGTTTGGTCACTTAAATACAGGTATATGTAGTAGCTAAGAAAGCATGAGATGGTGGAAGGCTTGCCAAATATCAATTTCTCCAAAGGAGTTTGTGAAGGGTGTGTCCTTGGCAAACATCCTAGAGAAACGTTTGACACCGGCAAGACTCACAGAGCATCCTCTCCTCTAGATCTAATACATAGTGATCTCATGGGGCCTTTTCCTCATCCTTCCATCAACACAGCAAGGTATGTGCTTACATTTATTGATGATTTCTGATGGTGTACTTGGGTGTATCTTCTCAGGGCCAAATATAAATCTTTTGCGCACTTTGAAGATTTCAAAGCACTAGTTGAGACATAGTCAGAGAGAAAGATCAAAACCCTCCATACAGACAATGGGGGGGAATATGTTAACATAGCACTTCAAAACCTTTGCCTTGAGTCCAGCATACAGTTGCAACACATAGTTCCATACACTCCGCAGCAGAACGGAGTTGCTGAGAGAAAGAATCGATCTCTCAAAGAGATGGCTTCCTGCATGTTGCATGCTAAGTCACTACCTCATAAGCTATGGGCTAAAGCATTTAATTGTGCTAATTACATCCATAACAGATCTCCTAATAGGTCTATCAAGGATCAGACCCCCTTTGAGGCTTAGAGTGACTAAACTGGAGGTCACCCACTTCCATGTTTTCGGCTCCCAAGCATGGGCCAGGATCCCCTCTGAAAAGAGTAAAGCTCTTGATCCATAGAGCATTGAGTGCATCTTTGTTGGATACCCTGATGGTGTGAAGGGATACCGGCTCCTAATTTCCTCTACGGACAAGCTCATCATTGAGCGAAGTGTCAAATTTGATGGAAGTCTCTCACATGCACCTCAATTGCCACATGCAGACACCTTTTATCTACCTCATGTCTAGGATGATGACTTAGTACACTCAGATGTAGATACAAAGCATGCAGATGCCGAGGTAGAGCATGTAGATGCAGAGATAGAGTCTTTAAATACAAATCCAGTGCATGCATATGATGATCCACATCCAAGCCTAGATCAGGCTTCCAGTAGTGAATCAACTTCCCCTGTCATAAATCAGAGAACAAGGAGCTTAAGTGAGATATATGCACAAGATCACCCAGCTGCTATAAATGGTCTTGTGGGGGATAATTCTGATCCGCGGAGGACTAGCTCAGAGTTTATTGAGCCTCCTCTTGCTCTCACTACCACTGAACCAATGCCATCCTGACATCGTCATTTGGTTTAGTCTTCTGATCTGCAGTCTTATGCTGAGGCTGCTAGGCATCCCTTTTGGGAGTTTGTCATGGAGGAGGAGTATAACTCCCTCCTCGAGAGAAAGACCTCGGATATGGTCCCCCTTCCTTCAAGAAGGAAACTTGTCCAATGCAAATGAGTCTACAGGACTAAGAGTGTTGTAGATGGGCAAATCATAGTAGCCAAAGGCTTCCAGCAAGTGCATGGCTTTGATTATGATGAGACCTTTTCTCCAGTAGAAAAGATGGATTCCATTTGCCTTGCACTTGCCATTGCGACTGCCCAGGGGTGGGAAGTACATCAAATGGATGTGAAGAATGCCTTTCTTCACGGAGACCTATATGAGGAGATCTACATGGAGTAGCCACATGGTATCATTCATGATTCAGTTTTGGTTTGCAGCCTGAAGAAATCTCTCTACAGCCTTAAGCAGGCCCTGAGAGCTTGGTATGTGAAGATGGATTCTTTTCTCTTATCACAAAACTTCGAAAGATGTAAGTCTGATTTGAATGTTTACATGCTCAGGGCACATGATTCTCTTCTTATCTTAGTTTTCTATGTGGATGATCTCCTGATCACCGACAACTCGGCTTCAGGGCATTGCATGACAGGTTCTTGATGACAGACATGGGTCCATTACACTCATTTCTTGGTCTTGAGAATAGCTAGGATGCCACAAGCATCAAACTCTCTCAGGCTAAGTATGCACGGGATCTCCTCGAGAGATTTCACATGACTGACTATAAGCCAGCACCGACTCCTTTTCTGTCTGGGATCTGCCTTGAGGATGGAGATGACACTCCATTAGTTGACAGTGCTCTCTATCGACAGCTAGTGGGGAGCTTGCTGTACCTCACCCACTCCAGACCAGATCTCTCATATGCAGTAGGGGCAGTTTCCAGATACATGCAGGAGCCGAATGATCTACACTGGAATGTTGCCAACTGCATCCTCCGATATGTGCAGGGCACCATCATCTTCGAGATTCACTATGCAGGAAGCACTACATTGAATCTCCTTGGATTCACAGATTCTGATTGGGCGGGTGACAACATTGATCACAAGTCCACCTCCAGATATTCACTCAGTCTAGGGTCTGGGCCTATCTGTTGGTCGAGCAAGAAGCATGTTGTTATTGCTATCTCTTCAGCTAAGGCTAAATACAGAGGAGTAGTCAACATCACCATTCAAGCTCTATGGCTACAACACTTCCTCATTACATTGGGTGTCCAGTTCCACCAGCCCATTGTCATCTAGTGATCCAGGTGGATATTGGTGGCCACCCGCTAATTCCACGTGGATCCCCTCTAGTGCTTCTTTCAGTTCCCTTAATTATAGCACAGTTTACTATTTTTAGAAAATTTTCGGGTCTAAAAATCACCTTTTCTGTCGTAGTCCTCGGAGAGATATTTCCAACGGGCTATCATGCACGTCAAATGGAGATAAGACGACCAATTCGCGGCCCCGGGAAGTTGATGTACCAACTTACCCAAAAACGGGGCCCACAATTTGGTGTTTCATCTTCCAGGGTTAGGTTTTGGAATGGGAAGGGTTTTTCCTGTTTCTCCACAATAATTAGGCTTCAAGCTCATTGTTACTAGTTCAGGGCATGTAGCCACACATCTTTCTCAGAGATAAGCTACCATCGCCTAGCGGTTTATTTCTTTCGGTTGTAAGCATATTTCAGTATTTTACATTAATGAAATGAAGTATTATTTCCGCTGCATCTTTGTGTATATGGTTATCTCTGTATTTTATTGCATTCTTGTTTAAATCTAGATCATCTAGTGTGACAACTAGAGCACTCTCAAATTTTGCAGGGATCCAGTACAGTGACAACAATCGAAGCACATAGAGATCCATATGCACTACATCAGAGACTTAGTACATGATCGGGTCATTGATTTGTAGTTATGTCCTTCAACATAATAGACTGTAGACATCTTCACCAAGACATTCACTGAGCAGAAGTTTCACTCTATGCGCAATCATCTTGGAGTGAAGGACATAGTTTCTTAGCAACTATCTTTTCTTTCTTTCGATTACATTGTATTTTGAGGGGGTTTTTCCCACAAGGTTTTCCCTCTTTCCTCAATTATAGTACAAGTTGCACTATATTTTGGGTGACCTTTGGCCTTAGTTGTTAGGGCTCATTTTCTAGTTTTCCCCATAGTGGTGTTCAGGGGGGGTGTTGGAGATACTACAAACCTAGGACCTTCATTACTGGCACATGCGAACACTTAGTTAGAGCATGGGACTACATGCAAGATCCTTTCTACATGATTTACTCCTTGATTTGCTCCTCCTTTCACTTCGCAACTAGCTAGTTCTTCTGCATGATTTACTCCCTTATTTTCTCCTCCCTTCACTCCGCAACTGGCTAGTTCTTCTACATGATTTACTCCCTTATTTGCTCCTCATTTCACTTCGCAACTGGCTAGTTCTCTCCGGAACTTGTTTTAGGTGTTGAGTCCTCTCATTGATCACCACTATGGTGCATGACCTTGGGATCTTCACCTAGTAATGCTATATCATGAGCATTGTAACCTATTTTCTGAATCAATAATTCTTTTTGTTCTTTCAATTCTTTTAGTGTTTTTGCTCTGCAAAGCTATGTATTCAACCTTTACTAGCTAGATTCATTTGTGTAGGTTTTCTAACACATTTACAGTAAATGGAAGATTTTTTAATGGGGACAAAGATTTGTTGAACATGCAAATGATACTACCTGTTGACGCGAGACAAAGAAAGAATACAAATAAAGAAACATGACTACAACATTCAAGTGTACCCATTGCATCAATGTGGTATCGTTGAAAGTAATAGATTCACACGATAACTCGAAGACAAACCACAACAAAAAGCATGCAGCGTCATCAAAAGTACAGACAAAAAAATATAAATCAAAGTGTTATAATTTAAAATTATATTTGTTGTAAATTTACTTATTAAAAATATAACATTATGTATACATGTTTCTCTAATTAATTAGATTCATTTCCATGTTCCAAGGATACAAGGTTACTAAAGGAAATTTATCAGACATTTTAGTGTTGGAAATTTTAATGCATTAATTATATTTTTAAAGTGATTAATATATATATATATTATTGATTAAGGTGGATTGTCATGATTCTAAAAGTTAAAGTTTTTAAATATTAATGCAATGTATGCCGTTTCGAAGAGTTTTGTGAGAGATAGTTTTTCAACATCGTTCAATGTGAATAAGTTATTGCACAAACTCAGCAAAGGTGCCCCGTGGTAGCATCATAAGAGGATGTGTGGTAATACGGTCATCATAGGTGGCAGTATAAATGGAGTATAAATGGGCTAATTAGTGGGTGATAAGTTGACTAGATGATAATTAACGTGTCATTAATGCAACAGGATGAATATGCTAATGTCACAGATTGGTAGCCCAATCTGAGGGTGACGGGTGGCATAGGCAGATGGCATGGCAACTACGTGGCAAGGTGAAATGGCATCCGATTCAACAACTGACATGGAAAGGTTAATAGGTTATGTATACATAGTCCAATCTGAGGGTGACGCGTGGCATAGGCGGATGGCATGGCATCTACGTGGCAAGGTGACATGGTAACCGATTCAACAACTGACATGGCAAGGCTAATAGGTTATGTATACATAGATTAACCAAGAAGATTCTACGTGGAAAGGCATGGCATCTACGTGGCAAGGTGACATGGCATCTAATTCAACAACTGACGTGGCAAGGCTAATAAGATATGTATACGTGGATTAACCAAGAAGATTCTATGACCAAAGAGTAGGTGGTGTAATTGTAAAAGCAAATGGATTATCAATAATGTAATTTTAACAATTGAAAGCCATATTCCAAATCCACCATTTAAATTTTATAGGGTCCGATGGTTGGAGCTAGTGGGGTTCAATCTCGGGAACTCTAGGATACCAGTCAGCCCAATAACAACAAGCTATGGGTTGATGTTTGTTATGGAACCAAACAAACCAAATATAAACTATTGAGCTTATCACTTGTCTAAATTTGGATTGACCATAGGATTAACTATGAGACCTACTTGATTGTAACAAAACGATCCAACCACTATACCAATGTTCTAGGTTTTGTTCGGAAAGTCAACAATGCATTTATTTTGATATGACATTATTGCAATGAATCTAAAATCCAAACATCTTGCAGGCTTGACTCCGAGTCTGGTCTATTATAAACAAGATGTTTTGCCAATGTGTCACAAAGCCAATTGGTGTTAGAATGGTGAAACCTTAGCACTTTTAAGATGACTTTACTTTTTATAATTGAAATATAGGTAGAATTTAAGTCTAATTTTGGTTGCAAGAAGGGGGAAAGTGGGTTCTAAAAATCACTACGTTAGCAATACTTTTGTAGTAGATTGGACTTGAAGTGTATGTAGCATCAAAATTGGAGCTTAATAGAAACAATCATTTGATTGGAAGCAAAACCCAAAGATGTAGCTCAAACATTGAGTGAACTCCATTATCAAATTTCTTTTGTGTCTCCCTCTATGTCTCTATGATTTATTCTTCATTTTCAAACTATAAATACTTATAAAAACTTCTTAGTTCAATTATTTCATTCACACTTGAGTTAAATTTACAAACAAGTCATAGATATTTCTTAGATCAATTATAAGTTAAAGAGTTTATATGTAGGATATTTTTTTTGGAAACAAAAAACTTTTATAATTGGTTTTTACTCTCAAATTTTTTTTTATTAGATATAAATTTAAATTTTTATGATATTAAATTTCATATCAACTAATTAATTTTCATCTATGATAACCTTTTTTTTTCAGAGAAAAAGCTTATATATTTATTTAGGAGAATATATATAATGTTTCCAATATGACACAACTACTCTTGGGGCCTGAACAAGTCAAAATTTTGAACATCAATGTGGTTTTTCATCTATATTCTTTTCAATGGTTCCTATTGTCAAAATTGGACAAACGCTATACAAAATACATACAAAATTGTGATCATCTAAAAAACGAGCAGGGGGGCCATTGGTGTTATAAATGGAACTCCATTGCTTCAATTTCCTGCCTGTCACTAAATTCATATATGCTAGAAAATCTCAGAGGAAGTTGAAGGGCTTCTTTTAATAGATCATCAACCTCTTCATTGAGTTCTCGCAAGATATCATTGTATGCAATCCATTCAAAAGTGGAAGCATGTTGTTGTATTTCTAGTAATATCATATCTAAAGCAATGTTTTGGAAAAATACCCTTCCATTTTCAAAATCTATGACCAGCTTGGAATCAATGAGGAGTTGGATGATAGATAAGTTTTTCATTTTGGCAATTTGTAAGAGAAGGAAAAGCCCATAAAATTATGCCTTATTGTTGGATCCTTTACCTAGAGAGAGTCTGTAATAGAGAAAATATGTTTGGTTGAAATAAATGACCACACCAACCCCACAATGAGGTGGATGGCCTTGGCTGGATTTGTCAAAAAAATTCCCGTGGGATGTCATTGTAAATTTTAGGCATACAGGGCACTTGTTGTGGTGTGCTTTTCTGCTTGGACCTGAAATCCTTAGCAGGAGAAAGGATTTTGGATGCACCGAATGCAGGGTTCACGATCCTATCTTAGAACAAATTTGTATTACGAGCCCTCCAAATATTGTCGATCGGGATGCATGGGAGGCCTGAATATGAGTGTATTATTTTACCAAGGAACTACCATATAACAGAGCCTGCAAGAAAAATTGTAAGCCAATGGGATTTAGGATTAGAAGTTGACTAAATTAGAGAGTATACCTATGTTACAAAGGAACACTTGACAAATAAATGTAGTGCATAATCTTCATGCAGGTGGCATAATGTACACCTGTTGGGCCCATGCCAACCACGAGCTAAAAGGACCTCCCAAGTAAGAAGATTGTTGCTATGGGAAATCTAGGTGGAATTTTTTTCTTTAAGCGAGGCACTGGCTTTCCAAATGGCCTTCCACCACCAGAGTTTTGAACTGTCAAAATGATATTCAACCCACACCTTATATCTTTGCATAGTCATGTAAGCACCTGTACTTGGATTTTTAGATCAACAAAGCGTATTAAGTGTATCCGGATTGAAAGTAATAAAATTTTGTGTAAAGTAGGATATATTGCTCCCATTTCCTAACAAGATCACCAACCAAGCTTATATTTTGAGTGAATTTCTAGGCATTCAATCCTCTCACCGCAGGATCCTAGTCACTGCGTTTGATAGAAGAATAATATTTACAACCCTCTAGCCATTGTAACAAAGGATGAGAAAGCACAAATTCATCACCATCCCTATACAACAAATCCCTTCTGACGCAGACTTGGGATTTGTCACCTATTTTCCAAGCAATCCACTTCCCAATCAAGGGGAAATAAGCCACTATTTCTTTCCATACAATTGAATCCATGGAGGGTTTGTTAAGAAATATAATTCATTCTATGATCATTAAGCCTTTGAGGTGTTTTCTCATAGTGGCCTTGGTCCAGAGTGAATCACCTATAATCATCTTCCATAAGTTTCTGCCAACTAAGCTTTATTAAATAGGAATAATTTTTTGAGGCCCCAACACTAAAATTCTTTTGGAGCCACGGGTCTAGTGCATCTAACCAAAGCAGTCCTAGGATAACGAATTCTATTATAATTCTCTTTGGGACTAATGCATCTAATAACCAATATACATATACACTTTCTTGGACTTATTTTAGAAGAACGAGACATCCTCCATAAGAGATAAAGCGATAGGTCCAAGCAAATATTCTAGCCTCAACTTTCTTGATGAGCCATGCACATTCAACCTTCCTATATTTATTAGGTTTCATGATGAACTAGATATATTTGAGGCCCTCCTCCAAAGACTTCGTTGGGAAAGAGAAAGTTTATATTCCAAGGAGTGAGTAATGGCGAACGTTTCATTGCAAATCAAAACAAACTTTTGGGAGTTGATAAGAATACCAATATATTTATAGAATGAATCCATGATGGATTTCAATGATGTGATATTCTTTCTTATGTCATGTTTACATAAAATAAAATCTTCTAGAAAAATAAGGTGTTTAACCTACACATAGTTAAAGAAATTTGTGCCCTTGATGTCACCTGAAGACATATAAATCCATAAACTTGTTGAGAGATTTAGTCACAAGTAGAAAAAGTAATGGAGAGATGAGGCATCCTTGGTGGATCGCTAAGGTGGCATTAAAAAATTCCAGAAGGAGCCCCATTGATAAGGGAAACAATATTGAATACAACTCAGTATCCACTTAACTGCAGAAAGATCCATTCCCATTTGGATGAGAAGAAGCCAAATAAAATTCTAGTTCACCCTATCGAAGGCTTCTAAAATGTCCAATTTCAGGAGAATAACACTAGATTTTGTGATTTTTATTGGTGTGTGCCCTCTTACACAATTGCAACTGCATCTAAGATGTTCCTATTATGTAGAAATCCAAATTGTTCCTGTGAGATATAGGAGCTCATAATGGGCTTGAGCCTTCAAGCGATGATCTTTGAAATAAGTTTGTAGAGTATATCATAATTATAGGTTATAGGTCGATAAACTACAAAATATTTTCCATCCTATGCCTTAGGGATAAGGCATAGGAATGTAGCATTTATTGATCCCAAAAAGTTGTCTTGATCTTTTGATTCCTTAACCACATTTTGTAAATCATCCTTTAGACATTCATAAAAGCCAAAATAAAATTCAACTAAAAATTTGCTTGGACCAGGGATTTTGGATTTTTGCATGGATTTTAATGCTTCTAAAATCTTAGCTTTTGACACTTCCTCTATTAGAAAGGAATTCATTTCTTCAAAAATACAAGAAGGAAAGAGAGAGACCACTTGGAGAATATATTGGATGGGACAACCTAGGGAATCCTGATAGAGAAATTGAAAATTGCATGCACCTACCTCTACTTTTTCCTCAAAATATTGTAAGGATTCTCTATCTTCCTATTTAATCTCCCAAATAGTGTTCCTTTCTTTCCTATAATTTTCATATTGGTGAAATAATTCGGTATTGTTATCTCCCGATTTGAGCCATACAACTCTGCTTTTGAGGTTCCATCTTTCTTATTCTAGTAGTAAAAGTGAGTGTCTTCTTTCTTCAAGAGCTTGTAACTCCTAGAGGTTTCTGATGAGACCAATCCTATGCAGGATGTGGTGTGGATCTCATTGAGTTTTTTTTTCTACCTCCAATAACTACCTTTATAGTATTCCTTGGTAATCCTTCACCAAAGTGTGAGAGATCCTCTTAATGGATAGGAGATTATCCTTGAATTTTTCCATATATGATATTACCTCTCGATGAGCCAAGTGTTTCCATGATGATTGGATGAGAGAACAATATTCCTCCTCTTGAATCCATAAGGGATTGAAGTGAAAAGTATAGGAAATAGAGTTACCCATGGGATTGACATGAAGATGAATAGGTCGATGATCTAAAATACCTCCTGATTAAATAGAGGATTTGATGTCATTTGGATTAGATAGTTGTATTGTTTTTCATCCATCTTGATGCATTTAGAGTGGAAAAATTAGAGGAATCAACTCATGGGACCGTTTTTACTAGCGAGACCTAGTTTGGCAAAACAAGGTCTCAAACCTTTCGAGAGAATTTTGGGCCATCAAACGATGCTTTTTAGGGGTAAAACTATGCTACTTTATGCATAACCATTTCACACTATTCTACACACAAAGATATTTCCAACCGAGCAAGAAGTGTGTCAATCAGAGTTTGTATGAAAAAGTTATGCCACTTAGAAGTTGACCTTCCTGTTTTCACACCTATAATTTAGGAGGATGTCGCGCCAGCCCCCATTATTCATGGAAAAGGGGCTAGCCACATGACTATGATGTAAAAGACTCTAGAAGAGTATATATTGTAACTATAGTTAAGACTTGATGTAGTCAAAATTAACCACTAGTAGGCTATCAGGCTGTGTTATAGTCGGGTCATTAGGAGGAAGAGGCATTCCATTATTTCGAGAGAATTTTGTTCCATAGCTTAGCAAAGATAGCCAGGAGAGATAGGATGTAGAGAACATAGAGATGATTTGTTCATTGTAACAATCCATGGGCCACAATCTTTACTTCTTTGTACCTGCAACCATATTTCCAGACAGAAAAAGAGAGCGAAGCGACCTTACCTTCTAGCTAGGTTTTCTCACAAAAGGGTTTCCAAGAGAGCATATATTATGTCTTATGTGTGCGAGTGAGCTTATTTTGTCATTCTCTACTTTTATGCATAATTTCCATTCACATGCATATACTAATTACAATTAAATCTATAGATCTTAAACTTTAATCAAACTGTAATAGTGTAGAATCTCATATTTTTAATATAATATTATTAGATTTGATGTGACAAACTATCCATTGGAATATCCACAAAATTTTACAGATCATTTGGTATTAGAGAAGGCTTCTTTGGGTATTTTTTGATTTTACAGGGATATAGATAAACAGGGTTGAAAATCGTAAAATCCTAATCATGGTGTTAGTTCCAGTCTTCGCAGCCTATCACCAGGGATCAACATGAGCTCTTACTCTGTCTGGTTATTTTAAATGTTTTGCACATGATGTTCAACACAAAACATGTCACAAGTGTGTCCATCAGAAGAAGCTCAGAAAAATCTTTCCAACAGTATATCACACTCCTCCCGTAACCAGTTCCCGAATTAGAAGATATGATCAAAATGAATGAGTGATTCTTGGTTATGCATGTTTTGAGGTCAGTTGCTACACACAATGACAAGTTTAGTACAAAATTAGTTCGTGAAATAAAGGTAAGGAATTTTTCAAAACTAAAAGATATTTTTTTTCATCACATACCAAATAACAAAAACCTCATTCAGTTTATTCACAGGTGCTACTATGTGGGAAATATACAGTGATATTTGGATTTTACATTAAAACAAAGCAAATTTTTCATATTTTTTACTGTTTTAGTCATTTTAGTGCAGGGCCATTTTACAACATATGGAAAGTAATTTTGCAAACCCCAAGGAGGTTTTTGTTAAGCACGATCCATATAACAAAAACCTCTTTCATTTTATTCACAAGTGTTACGAATTGGGATATGTGACTAGATCTTTACAGCTCATTTTCACATATTTAAATTTTTAATGATTTTCTGTTTTAGAGATGATTTTGTGGAACCAATTGCGAGAAACTGGAAATGAATTTCCCAAATTTGAGAGAGGTTTTTCTCCAACAGGACCTTATCTACAAAATGTCTTTCAGTTTTGTAAGAGGTGCCATGGTTTAGGTGATACGAGTTCATCTTCAACACCTATTTCCATAAATTCGGCCCAATTTTAATGTAACTGATTCTATTTTGAAGAAAATGGTTGAGCTCAATTCCCTTAGTACAAGGATGAGAAAACATATATATTTTATGAATTTTGTAGTGTAGGGGTTGGATTTTGGCAGAAGGTTGGACTTTTGGGAAAGCTTGGAGCTTCATTGTATATTCATTTCAATAGTTTGGCTAAGGAATAGACCAGGGTTTGCAGCACTTTATGGGATTCTTGTGGCATCTTGATTTGGTATTGTGTTTCCTTCTATAATTGTAAGTTTACATGTATTTTATGTATGCCATCATCTCTCTTTTCTTCATCTTAACTAAATCAAACAAGGATAAAGGTAGAATTCATGGATTTGTAGTGCTCTACCTAGGGTTTGTTTAGTTATTTATGTTTTCAGCTGTTTGAAGAGGATCCTTGAGACTTTCATGCCCTCTTCAACTCCTCACCAATCTAAAATCTCTCCATTTCACCCAATTTGAAGTACCAAACCATTTGCCTACCTAGCTCCATAGATATCTCTACAAAACTGAGCCTCATTCCTTAGACCCAAATCTGCCTTTCACATTTGAGCTAACAAAACATCATCAAATTCAATCAAAATCCTCTGAACACATACCTAGCCTAAAATCAGTCTTCACATCAGTAATCTCAAGCCTCATTGATCATATTTTGCTGAGATTGACAAGGAGAGAGCCCTCTCCCAACTTGGTAGGGATAGCTACCAGGTTAAGCGTGGTTTGATGTTACCCTAGATCCTACCTTTCTCAACCTGAGGTAGATTTAGGCACTAACACATGGTTGATGAATTTGTAAACGAACCTCATGATCTTGCAGAGGTGAGTTTTATGCGGTTGGAACAACAAGTCATGGATATCAACCGCAATGTAAGCCTCCTCATGATGGCCTTCAATAGCAAGCTGGGGATATTTTGAGAAGATGGGGGTTTGAATGTAGAGGAAAAATAAGAACGAGGATCAAAAGATCGGGTAGAAACAAAGAACTAGTCCAAGAAAGGACCTGAAAAATATTAACCTAGTTTGAGTGTCGTAAATCAATCACAATCCCTGTTTAAAATGGAAGCAAAAGTCAATTTCAAGTCATATCATGGGGAGAACGACACTATGAAGTTAAACCACTAGTTGCAACAACTAGAAGTTTATTTCAATGTCCATCAGATTGAGGAAGGGGAAAAGATCTCATTTGCGCGATTGAAATTAGAGGCCCATGTGTAGAATTTTGCCACTGTAGATCAACAGATTATGCGATATACTAAAACACTATACTAGATCTACTTCTACAAGAAAACTTGCAAACGCTTAATCGATTATGAGAAAGATCAAATAGAACACATATAACTGAGAATGAGAAAGCAATCACATATGAACACAGAAGAATACTCTGGGGAAAGCCTTAGCTAAAAACCCCGATCTCTATAATATCATGCAAGTGGAAATATGTCAGGATTACACAAAGCTTTAGCTCACAATCTATTAAGCTCTCAGTACAATCCTACAATACAGCTCATGAACTGAATAGATACAACATATGCCTTCCCTCAGCCCTCCAAGCCTCCTATTTCCTTGCGCAGTTTCTCTTGGGGTCCAATGTTGTCAGCTGTGTGAATTGGCCTCTCACAAAACTCATCAAACTCAAAAGTAACTACGCAATCTCCAAGGAATGAATTCCTTCTGCATGCAAGAGATATCCTCAATGGAATATTCCTGCAACTGATAGTACACTATCCCATCACCTGATCTCAACTGGGTCTCTGACTGAACTGACATGCATGAGTTATTTATGAGAGAATATTTAGTTATTTGAAGTGCAGCAGTTACATGCATGCATGCATTAACTAACTGAACTCACAATCAGTTCCACAAACTGTTGGAACTAATCTAACTGGACTTAACTTAGATACCTGAGCTAACTAATTACAACTCAAAGTACAACTCATCCTGATCTCCTTAATCAAGGGATAACTTCCTCAATCAATGGAGAAACAGTTGCATGTCTTCACATAGACTTCATGTTTGATTTCCTACAACTAATTAACTCAAGATGAATTAATTAATTATTTCTCAAACAACTGCTAAGATCAAATTCGAAATTTAATTCTCAATTTTAGTTCAGGGACTAACTAAAATTGGAATGTATCCTGAAATGCTATTTATAGCAGTGTTATTTTTAGCATTTCTTGTTGCTATTTTCAACGCTCCCTCTAAACAAGAAAGGGATTATCAGTCACCCCAATCCTACCTATGTGGAACTCGAACTTGCATTTTGACAATGCTTTAGTCAAAATATCTACATCCTGTTCCTCAGTCGAAACATATAGCAACAACATGATCCTCTTCACTACACAGTCTCAAAGATGATGATAGCAGATATCAATGTGCTTGGACCTGTCATGAAATACTGGATTCTCAGAGAGTTTGATACAACTCTAATTATTGCAGTAGATGATAATTGGATCCATCCTCTAATCAAACAATCCCACTAGAATCTTCCATATCCAAATGGCCCCACATGCTGCCTGACTGGCAGCCATGTATTCAGCCTCTACTGAGCTAAGTGCAAGTGACCTTTGTTTCCTACTGTACCAGGAAACTGCAGCTGAACCAAGGTTGAAGATTCCTCCAAAAGTGCTCTTCTGGTCTAATAGACTCCCTGCCCAATCTGCATTTGTGAAACTGTGAAGCTTGACTCCCTCTACCTGTTTGTACCACAATCCATACTGAGATGTGCCTTTGAGGTATCTCAGCACATGCTTTGTTGCCTTCCAAAACAACTTGGTAGGGTGAACCATAGCTTGACTCAGCTGCTTCACCGCAAAGCATAATTTTGGTCGTGTGTTCACTATATACATCAGTGAACCCATAAGCTATCGATAAACAGTGGCAGTTACTACATCACCTGAAGTAGCATCCTCCTTCCTCTAGCTACCAACTAGAGGAGTCTGCATGGGCCTACATTTCTCCATGTGGAAACACTTGAGTATCTCATTGGCATACTTGCCTTAAGACACAAACACTTCCCCATCCTTCTGCCACACTTCCATGCCTAGAAAGTAGTGCATAAGACACATGTCTTTCATCTCGAACTCTCTTGCAAGGTCCTCCTTGCAAGACTTGATCAACTGATCATCACCTGTCAAAATCAAATCATCGACATAAAGAACAATGATCAATGGCTTACCTTCTACAATGATGTGGTAAAGGTTTGCATCTGCTTCACTCTTGGTGAATCCCAACCCAGTGAAATAGTTGTCGATACTGGTGTACCAAGCACGAGGTGCTTGCTTCAGCCTGTACAAAGCCCTCTTGAGTCAGCACACATGCGACTCATGATCGAAGGTCTCAAAACCTTCCGGCTACTCAATGTACACCTCTTCTTCAATCTTCCCATTAAGGAACACAGTCTTCACATCCATCTGATGGATCTTCCAACCCATCTGAGCTGATAGTGCCAACATTGATCCGATATATGAGTACCTTGCTACAGGAGCAAAAGTCTCATCGTAATCGGTCCCCTCGACCTATGAGAAACCACAGGCAACAAACCTTGCCTTATGTTTCTCAACACTGCCATCAGCTTTACCTTGTAAAGCCATCTGGAACTCACCACTGACTTGTCCTGAGGTCTTGGGACAACATCCCAAACAAAGTTCTGAATGATGGAGTCGTAATCCTCCACCATTGCATCAACCCAGACTGGTTGTTGCACTGCCTCCTCGAATGAAGAAGGTTCAGACTCTACAGACTCCCCAACCAGGGCCATGTAACCAGTGTACCGCTCGGGTGACCTCCTCTGTCTGCGCTGAGAAGATGGTTGTCCCACATTCTCTCGCGCATTCAGCATCAACCTGTCAGCTTCCCTTGAGCCTTTCTGCCCATCTTTGGAAGACTCAGCATGAGTGGATGTCTCCACTCTTGGATCCTCTGCATGTGGCTGCTCCGCATCAATCTGAGGCTCTTCCTCCTTAGGAAATGAAAGTTCCTCCTCTGCATGCAACTTGAGCTCCCTCTCAAGTGATGCTCGCATGGCTTTCTGCTCATCGAACTTCAGATCTCTGCATACCACTGTCCTCTAACTGGTAGAGAAGAACACCTGATAGTTGTGGGGTGTATCAATGTACCCCACAAGTATCCCCAAATCAGTTGTTGGATCTAGCTTCTTTTGAGCATCTTTGGTCACATGGCAATAAACCAATGATCCAAAGATCCTGAAGTGACTCACATCTGGTCACTTCCCATAAAAAGCCTCCATAGGTGTCTTCATTCCTAGTATACGGTGCAGGCTTCTGTTATGCAATTATACTGTTGTATTGCATGCCTCAACCCATAAATGAAGTGGTAGGCTTTAGTCATGCAACATCGCTCGAGTTTCTCCCACAATCGATCTATTCTTGCTTTCATCCACACCATTTTGTTGTGGGTTATGGGGTGTCATCAACTCCCGTTTAATTCCTTCTGCTACGCAAAATTCCTTAAACTGTTGGGAGACATACTCTCCACCATTGTCGCTATGCAAGGCCCTTATTTTCATTCCAGATTCTTTCTCTACCAAGGCTTTAAACTCCCAAAACCTTGAGAAGGTCTTATCCTTCTTCTGCATAAAGTAGATCCAACATCCACGAGAAAAATCATCAATAAAAATAACATAGTACCTTTGTTTAGTGGTGGAGGCTGTAGAGAATGGTCCACACACATCTGTGTGAAATCGCTCCAGGATTACTCCAGCTCTACTCTCTCGATCCTAAAAGGAAGATTTTGCATACTTACCCAAGGTACAACCTTTGCATGTATCCGTCTACTCCAGTTTTCCCATGGGAAGTCCGGTAGAAATCTGTTGCATGATCTTCAAGGCTCCATGGTGCAAGTGGCCCAATCTTCTATGCCATATCTCACCATCATCTTGGCTCTGCACCAACTCTGCTTTGGAACTCAATGTAGCACAATCGTCTACCTCCAGCTTGTAGAGATTCTTTACTCGAATCCCAATCCTCTTGGTCTGTCTAGCGCCAATATGCCTCAGGAATACCTTTCCTTTACTAAACACTACATCATAGCCTTTGTCTTCTAGCATAGCGACAGACAAAATATTATTCTTCATACCTGGTACATACTTTACATCAATTAGGGTGAGAGGAGCTCCATGCTCCCTCTGAAACACAACTGAACCTTCGCCTGAAACACGGTACTTTCCATCATCACCCATCATGATCCGCATCTGGAGATCCTTCTCCTCCAAGGTACTGAAAAGATTCTTGTCGCCAGTCATGTGGAATGAAGCTCCACTGTCCAAGTACCAAACACATCCCACCATGGATGAAACCATGCATGCGTTGAGAGAGAAATCAAATTCAAACTATGAGGCCAATGCCTCACCATCTGATCCCCTCGAGGATCCCTTGTTGGATTTCTTTTGTGGACAATTCGTAGCATAATGGCCCACCTCATGACAATGAAAGCATCGCACTTTCCATTTGTCAAACTTCTTCCCACCATGGCAAAAACCGGATTTGGAATGGATGCCTTCCCTTTCCCTTTCCTTGCCTTACTCACTAAGGCTAGACTTTCTTCATCATCTTGTTTTGATGAAGATCCATCTCTGGTGCTTCTACTTATCTCCTCCTGCATCAGATCCAACCAAAGTCGTTCCCAATCTAGAAGTTTCTCTCTTCCATTTATCGAGTCTTGGTAGCTATGCCAGCTCTTAGGAAGACTGAGGAGAGAAAGACTCACCATGTCATCATCGACTGTCGTGATCCCTACACTTCTAAGCTCATCCCTACAGGTGGTGATCTTGTTCAGATACGTAGAGATCCTGTCGCCCTTTTCACACTTGATTTTCCGAAGCTTGTCTTTCAATGCTAGCTTCCTGTTATCACTATTGTCCTGATATAGATCTTTCAATGTTTTCCACATTGAAAACAGTCTCCTTCCCATACAGACTCGGGACTATGTGATCTCGAACTCCCTCCAGAAGAATTATCCTCGCTCTAGCCACACATTTCTTCCATTCCGCCAATTCTATAGCATTAGCTATTGTTGGCTTGGGGACTTCTTGATTAATGAAGTCCTTTAAACCGTTGTCCACTAATGTTGCTTCCATGTAATCCTTCCAGGCTATATAGTTCGAGTTGTCATCAAGGGCATACTTGAGTCTTAAACCGTTGAACGCCACTGGTGAAATTTGAGATGTGATAAGAATTTGAATTCTATGATCAGGAACTTCAACCTTCGAACTTCTCCCTTCTTTTCATACCGTTCTTCACTTTGATCACATTTGCTCTAATACCATGTAGAATTTCCCACTATAGATCAACAGATTATGCAATATACTAAAGCAAACTACTAGATCTACTTCTACAGAAAAACTTTCAGAAGCTTAATCGATTACGAGCAAGATCAAATAGAACACATATAACTGAGAATGAGAAAGAAATCACACATGAACACAAAAGAATACTCTGGGGAAAGCCTCAGCTAAAAACCCCGATCTCTGTAATATCATACAAGTGGAAATATGTTAGGATTACACAAAGTTTTAGCTCACAAGCTATCCAACTCTCAGTACAATCCTACAATATAGCTCACAGACTGAATAGACACAACATATGCCTTCCCTCAACCCTCCGAGCCTCCTATTTCCTTGCACAGTTTCTCTTGGGGTCCAATGCTGCCACTTGTGTGAATTGGCCTCTCACACAACTCATCAAACTCAAAATTAACTGCGCAATCTCCAAGGAATGAATTCCTTCTGCATGCAAGAGATATCCTCAATGGAATATTCCTGCAACTGAATGTACATTGTCCCATCACCTAATCTCAACTGGGTCTCTGACTGAACTGACATGCATGAATTATTTATGAGAGAATAGTCAATTATCTAAAGTGCAACAGTTACATGCATGCATGCATTAACTAACTGAACTCACAATCAGTTCCACAAACTATTGGAACTAATCTAACTAGACTTAACTCAGATAACTGAGCTAACTAATTACAACTCATCCTAATCTCCTTAATCAAGGGATAACTTCTTCAATCAATGAAGAAACTATTGCATGTCTTCACATAGACTTCATGTTTGATTTCCTACAACTAATTAACTCAAGCTGAATTAATTAATTATTTTTCAAACAACTGCTAAGATCAAATTCAAATTTTAATTCACAATTTTAGTTTAGGGACTAACTAAAATTGGAATGTATCCTGAAATGCTATTTACAACAATGCTATTTTTAGCACTTCTATTTTTAGCATTTGTTGTTGCTATTTTCAACACCATGAACTGACTTAATTGGAGAGCCACACAGAAACCCTGAGGTTGTTGGGAGAACCTCTAGTGACTAAGTGGGAGGATTTCAACACCCTCATTAAGTCACAGTTTTATCCCATTAGGTATGTGGAGGACCATTGGATCCACTGGAATTACTTTAGGTAAAAGTCGGGCCAAAGCATGCAAGAGTACACCATAGAATTCAGGAAGATGGCTATAATGTTGGGTATCTCTCCAAAGAACCCATATGTACTCCTCAAGTATTTGGGGGGGTCTGCACCACCATCTACGCAGGCAAGTGATGTTGTTCAAGCCTAAATTGGTAGATGAGGCTTGCATACAGGCACAATACCTAGAGAACATAGGCCTGAAGAGAGCACAATCAAGTGGATCGAAGCGAAAGGAGGAACAAGAAGATTCTAAGGAGCGAAAGAAGAAGCAAAAATGGGGAAAGATAAGAAGACGAGAAGAAAAACCAGTGCAAAGATCCTAGCAACCACTACAACCACTGCAACATTAATGGCCATACAGAGTAAAAATGTTGGAAGTTGCATCCAGAGCTAACCTTGAAGAACAAGAAGAAAGATAACAAAGAATAATAATCTCATAGCTACTTATTTGAGCAACCAAGTTGAAAGCAACTCAGATGTATATGAGAATATCATTTGTGTGCCAGTATAGAAGGATGTGAATCTGAGTAGCCTTCAGCAACAGGAAGAGAAAGAAATGACCAAACTCTTCCATATAAAGATACATGTCAAGAAGACAAAGATTGATTCTCTATTTGACTTGGGATCATAGGCGAAAATCATTGCAGTAGAGCTAGTCAAGAATTTGGTGCTGGAAGTTCATGATCATCCAAACCCATATCCATTGGGATGGGTAAATAAGCGTTGTGTAGACAATCCTTTTTCTGGACAGAAACGATCCCTCTAGTCCTATGTGAGGATCTAGCAACTACATAAGACAAATACATGAAATATTTCCTAATTCATACTAGAAAATACAAAGGAGGATAGATCTCCTACCTCTCTCTGATGCTAATACCCTTAATGTCAACCTTGACTCTTTGGCTTCCAAGATCACAATCTTGTCTTCACTGGTGTAGATGAGTGCTTGCAAGAAAGATCAACTGGAGACAAAAAAACTATGTAAAGCATAACATTTTCTAATACAAATTATGTAACAGATCAAGTAGAATTACAATAAATGGACAATAATTGACGCATTTATAGAAATAAAACATATATTATATTATTAATAGATGAAAAGGGGGAGAATTAAAACCAATGAAGCCTTGATGTTGGAAGCCTCCTTCAAGTGAGATTCCAAGTCCAAGCCTTAGCCTTCAAACACCTTTTTCTCCTTTTTTTCCTTCTTGCAGATGATAACCCTTTAGCAAAAACTTCAACCTAGCAACAATTTTGACCCAGCAACTTACAACGCCAATTTCAACCCAGCAACTAGCAGCAGTAGCAACAACAACAACTTTTACTTGACAAAAGAGACTTCGATCTCCTATAGGAATCCACACGAGAGAGAGAGAGAGAGATAGCCCAAAATTTCGATCTTAACCTTTTCTTTCTTCTTCTCCAACTTCACACTCCTTTTAGCCTCCCTTTCCAACTTCGAACTTTTCCATATTTTCTTCTGGGCTATCGAACTTGAGTGAGTGAGTGCTCCAAATGAATTCAAATTGCTCCCACATATAGGCTTCTACTAAGGTCTAATTACCCAGTTTGAGGCCAACTTGATCTCCTTGAGGCCGACTTGTTATGGAGGTGAGAAATAGCTTATTTGAATCAATTTTAATTCATTTTGCATTATTCAAAAGCCCAAGAAGGGTCTCTTTTAATTGACAATGACTCTAATGACTCAAAATAAATCTTATAAGTCCTCAATGGGGACTTTGACCTAAAACATGATGACCCAAGCATGAAACCCAT
This sequence comes from Pinus taeda, assembly GCA_000404065.3. Lineage (NCBI taxonomy): Eukaryota > Viridiplantae > Streptophyta > Pinopsida > Pinales > Pinaceae > Pinus > Pinus taeda. The sequence goes on along the minus strand of APFE031232248.1, from coordinate 153,059 downwards.
GCTTTAATAAGTCATAATAATAATAATAATAAAATTTATTTTTCATTCTTTTGATAAATACATTTCATTGTGACTCAAATACAATTTATGAAGACCAAACCTAGTTACATTCTTCAACAAAGAGGACCCACAAGGTGTGCCAACTACAAAAAAAAATGTCGTGGCAAGGCCTACCTATCTAGAGGATCATTTTACCCAAATTCACTTGATTTGTGTATGCAAAGAAAAAAACAAATATTGGCCCATTCACCCTTTGACATCAATGAAAATTCTTCTAACAATATCCCCTTTTGTCATATTTTTCAACACTCATCCTCCCCCTGTCACCATGTTTCATTTCCTTCGTCTCCATGCTACACTTCCTTTTCTCTCCCCCTTTGACATAATCGGCAAAGGGTGACTTATGTCTTTAGGGATGCTCCCCTTGAACATATGGAACTCAATAGGATATTTGTATTCTTACCCTTCCCTTCTTTGTTGTGCTTATGTATCTTTTTCTTGGTTGTGATTTTGTTCTACTCTGCTTGGTCTAGAATGCATATGTTGTTTGGTCTTCTTGTGGTTGTTGCAACCAATCTTCCTAAGTCTTCTTTTATTTCACACTTCCGAGATTCAAATAAGAGATTATACCCTTGATCACACAGATTTACAACACTGAAAAGATTGTTCTTCAAATCCTTAACTAGAAAAACATTTTGTGCCTTCACAATTTCACTTCCAAGGTTTGCTACACCTTTTCCAAGTATCTTGAAAGAAGAGTTATCTCCAAGCACAACACTGCCACTTTTTTCTTCTAGGGTGACAAAGTTGTTTTCATCTCCAATCATGATGGGTCAAACATCCACTCTTTATGTACCATTCACCTTCTTTATCTTCAGTGATCAATGCTAGATTGCAATTTTCCTTCTTTTACTTCTCCCACGTCATAGTTGACTTCTCTATCTGCATGATCGAAGCATTCTCTTTCACAAGCTTACAATCATGTTCCTTGTGACCAAGATTATTGCACTTGAAACATACAATGTTTTGGTTCATTAGTGGTTCAAATGGATTGTAGTTTCTGTGGACATTTCTAGGTCTAAATCCATATTCATTCTTGCTCCTTTCATAATTGTATCTTGTATTGATTTTACAATGAATTTCTTTATGCCCAAAATTTCTACAAGAGTAACAATGACCAAGAAAGATATTTTCATACCTAGGGGAGTAGGATGATATTTTGAAGTTGTTTTGCCTTGGAGGAGGTTCAATCCATTGTTGATCACTTTTGTGATGGATGTTCTTGGGAACATCAATTTTTTTTTTTTTGAAAAAACAATATTTCTAGATTCTTATTTAATGTTCTCCTTTAGAGGATTGAAGATTATGCCCTCCTTTCTTAAAGATGTGCCTTCATAACCAAGACATGTTTTATCACTTGAAGAATTTTGACAACTGAGAATGTTTATACCAAACCCTTTTCCTTCTTTTCTCCGTACAATAGTCCTGATGATGAGTCTGGTTTAAACTCGAAACGTCGATCATATAAAAATGAACACTGTGGAAAATCCGAACTCCTCTCAGAAACCACACCACAATAATCTTCAATCCAAAATAGTTACCCTACACGGAGGGGATACTTGGAAAGAGATTCGTAATCTCGAAAGAACTAGGGTTAAAATACAGAGAAAAGAAGCTGAACCTCTTTCATATTTATACCAAACCCTTTCCCTTCTTTTCTCTGTACAATAGTCCTGATGATGAGTCTGGGTTTAGACTCGAATCGTCGACCATATAAAAATGAACACTGTGGAAAATCCGAACTCCTCTCAGAAACCACACCACAGTAATCTTCAATCCAAAATAGTTACCCTACACGGAGGGGATACTTGGAAAGAGATTCGCAATCTCGAAAGAACTAGGGTAAAATATAGAGAAAATAAGCTGAACCTCTTTCATATTTATACCAAACCCTTTTCCTTCTTTTCTCTGTACAATAGTCCTGATGAAGAGTCTGGGTTTAGACTCGAAACGTCGACCATATAAAAATGAACACTGTGGAAACTCCAAACTCCTCTCAGAAACCACACCACAATAATCTTCAATCCAAAATAGTTACCCTACACGGAGGGGATACTTGGAAAGAGATTCGTAATCTCGAAAGAACTAGGGTTAAAATACAGAGAAAAGAAGCTGAACCTCTTTCATATTTATACCAAACCCTTTTCCTTCTTTTCTCCGTACAATAGTCCTGATGATGAGTCTGGGTTTAGACTCGAAACGTCGACCATATAAAAATGAACACTGTGGAAAATCCGAACTCCTCTCAGAAACCACACCACATTAATCTTCAATACAAAATAGTTACCCTACACGGAGGGGATACTTGGAAAGAGATTCGTAATCTCGAAATAACTAGGGTTAAAATATAGAGAAAAGAAGCTGAACCTCTTTCATATTTATACCAAACCCTTTTCCTTCTTTTCTCTGTACAATAGTCCTGATGATGAGTCTGGGTTTAGACTCGAAACGTCGACCATATAAAAATGAACACTGTGGAAAATCCGAACTCCTCTCAGAAACCACACCACAGTAATCTTCAATCCAAAATAGTTACCCTACATGGAGGGGATACTTGGAAAGAGATTCGTAATCTCGAAAGAACTAGGGTTAAAATATAGAGAAAAGAAGTTGAACCTCTTTCATATTTATACCAAACCCTTTTCCTTCTTTTCTCCGTACAATAGTCGTGATGATGAGTCTGGGTTTAGACTCGAAACGTCGACCATATAAAAATGAACACTGTGGAAAATCTGAACTCCTATTCAATTTCTTGTTAATATTATGAACTTCAACCATCAATGTCACAATTTCCTCTTCCAACTTCTTACAATATTCTTCTTTCTTCATCACGTGAGTCTTTATTATTTCCTCAACTCTATTTGCTTCTTCAAGTTGAACCTTAAGAAGATAATTTCTTCATCGTGTTTTTCAAGGAGGATTTTCAAATCTCTACTTTTATTTATGAGCTTGGCATTTTTATTTTAACTTTTCTTCAACATTTCTTGAAGCTCTTCATCATACTATTCAATCTTTGTGATGCAGGAGCATTGGCTCTCAAAGATCAAGCTCGAAGTATCTAGTCGGACCTAAGGGTCTAGATGTTAGCCAGGAAGGGGCCATTGTAAAATTTCATGTAAAAAAATATTTATTTCTTAGCAAGCGTAGACAGGGAATCTATTTAGTGGTTCATTTAACATTAAGGCTGACTCAACCATTATTAGTTTTTAAATTAGACAAATAGATCAAGTTAGGATTAGTTAGGAACTTTTTTGAAGAAACTGTTGAGCAACTAAAAAGTAACTGAGGAACAGTTCCTCAACTATAAAGAAACTGCTAATAATGTATTGAAAAGAAAAAAAGAGGGAAGTTGGATAAGTTAGTTAGCCAACGAGCCAACCAGACTAGCCAGTTAGAGTGTGATTGTAAGCCCACGGGCAGAGTTGTAAACAGAGGCCACTGATATTAGAAGATTATGCCTAAGAGAGAGATGGTATAAATGTATATTTATATATATAGATATTTAATTCCAATACTTTGTATAAATGTGTGATTGAATATCGAATGGTGAATTATGAATGAATCATGGTACTCTGTGTGAATCAGAGATTTGCATGAAATATAAATGCGCAGGTGCAGTTCGACGAACACAAAGGGGAGAGCGAATACACAAAGTAAAGAAGATAGAAGGGGAATGATTCAATGGAATCATAATGGATCTTGAATCCAATTGGAAACCCAAATGATACTCTGGAGAGTCAATGATTAAAGAATCATAGAAGTCAAGCTCAGGAGGGAGTCATAGGGGAACAGCAGAGGATGAAGACCCGAAACCATTGAATAACTGGAAACCATAGAAACACTGAACAAATAGCAAAAACAAAAAACCAAGTATGAGAGGAGAGAAGAGTTAAAGAATCAGTGCATAGGTACCGTTGGATCTAAAAGATCAACAGTTAGATCATAGAGATTGGAGAGTTTGAATCGCATCGCAACTTATTAAGTGAACAAGCCCGACCCCAAGCGATTAGCGATTGTGACTTGCGATTAAGCGATGGAACGAGGACCATTAGATTTAAGAAGAGGATCAATGGTGGAATCTTAATCGCATTTCAGAGAAGGAATAACCATTGGGCCATAAAGAAGTGCAACAAGCAATGCCTATGTGATCAGCGAAGTGATCACATCGCAAACATTCAGCGATGCTTTATCGGCGCAGAAGTATATCACATGCGAAGTGAGCGGACCCGATAGGGTTATATGGGCGTAGCTTGTATATGTTTTGAATTCCATTATGTTAATCACATATCGGAGGAGACAAGGTTCATGTGTAATGAGACCCGTAGATATTGCGATTAGCGATAGCGATAAAGGTAAATCTCAGAATATGTGCAAAGACTGTATTTAAGCGAAAAAGGTATGTTTATGTGTATTTCCCTTATAAAGTGTTTATAATGAAATCAACGCGATATGTGGTTTCCATGTGTTAAGTCCAACATTACCATAGCTATAAAGTGGGGGTTGGTATATATGCGAGCTGAAGGATTGCATTTATAAGGGTTGAGTTATAAAGTCCCGATAGAAGGATTTGAATAAAGGGAAAGACTAGGCTATTGTAATGAAATCATTCTGCATAAGAGTTTAATAAAGAGGGCCTTAATCATTAATATATTGAAGATTTGACTCAACAGAGAGTCTAAAATTCCTAGGGAAATTAGTTTATGCATTCTATATGCATACTGTGGGTATACGCAGGGTAGCCCTTGCGTCACTTTGTATATTTTTTGAGTCCTGAAAAAGAATCTATTCCCATATTTGGTTATTCATCATCTAAATCATTGACCTCTTCATCACCATAATTATTATCTTGATTTTATTTGGTTACGAAGATAACTTCTCTTGCATCTCTTTCTTCTATGTCACTTTCATCTAAAGAACTACTATTTTCTTTAGAATAGAATTTTTTCTTATGGAAGCTTCTATTTTCCTTAAAAGAGCAACTCTTAGGATAATGAATTATTCTACCACAATCAAAATACTTAAAAGGTAACTTACCTTTGTGTTTCTCTCTTCCTCTTTTGAGCTTCCTACTGAAATTTGATTCTTCTATATCTGATTCATAATTTGGAGTTCGTTCGACCTTGATTTCTTTATTTCTTTCTTCTTTGTGGCTTTAAAATATGCTTCTTTGGTTGACTATTTATATATTGTATTTATTCTCATTTCATATGATGTAAGAGTGATATGTAATTCTTCCATTGTCATCTTGGCCAAGTCATTGATTTCTTCTATGGAAAATACCTTAGCATCGTAGCATAATTTATACAAGTAGTATGCCTCTGCCTTAGACCAAAATTAGGTCTCAAGTGGGGGTCGCAGATAGGCCAGACTAGTTTGTAGTAGGCCTCAGAGAAAGTTGCAGAAGGCCTCAAATAGGTCGAGAATCTACTAAAAAATTCCAACCTTGACCTGCCTCAGGGGGTGGGTGGGTTGAATATGGGCCTCTTGAACAAATCTTCTTTTTACCCAGAAAATGACTTTAAACCTTAAAAAAAAAATAGATTAAGAGATTTGAATTTTGCGCAGCAAAGATCTAGTAGAAGAATAAAACAATTATCTTTAATACTTTAGAATCTCAACCTTCTTTTGGATTAGTTCATATCATATGCTTCATAGAAAACAAGTTTTTCCAACAAAGACCCACGACTAAGGCGATATATATATGTGTGTGTGTTTGGAGGGGGACCTATATTGGGATTGACATGAGATATTTGCCACACAAACAAATAAAATATTTTCCAAAAGAAAATTCTATCAGGAGAACCTATGAGAGGGAATTTTTGACACTTTAAAAAAATGAAAGTTTGTATTTCATATGATCTCCTTTCAGGGTTGATTAGGACACATGATTTTAGACTAATTTAAATTCTGATTTTGACCTTCTTTAGGGGAGAAAAGAAGATTTAAGGTCATAATCCTTTGAGGAAAAGGTACTCATGCTAAACCCATTATTAGGGCATCAACCTTTAAAAATTAATCTCTCCCTAACCAAGAGGACCCACAAGGTGTGCCACCTATCAAACAAAATGGTGTGACAAGGCCTACCTATCTAGAGGATCCTTGTGCCCAAATTCACTTGATTTTTTGCATTCAAATCACCAAACAAATGTTGGCCCATTCACCTTTTGACATCAATGACAATTAATCCAACAATCTCCATCTAACAATCACGCTTGCTACCCCTTGTTTTTGTATATGTTGGTCATAATTGTAAATGCCAATGTGGAAACCACAACTAGTTGAGACAAATCTTGTGAATAATCCAAGTATTAAATTGTTTTTCTTGAAAATAATAAAAATATAAAATGTTGTTCTGAAAAGAGGGACACACAGATCTAAGTCTAAGGGAGTGCTACCAAGCCATCACCTAACAAATGGCGAATTGGTGATTGGGAAAGAGGAAATGCCCATTTTTTCTCAATTCCACAATGTGAGGGAAGGCAAAGTGGGAAATATCTTAAAATATAGGAGGACGTAAGGAAATTAAAGAGCAAGAAGGAAAAGTGAGTGCAAAGAGGAAAAGGGGAACAACAACAAAGAAAGAATTGAGGAAATGTTGAGTAGGGAGCATAAAAGAAATAATGGAAACACAATTGAGCTTGGTGCTTTGAAAATTTCGGTTGTTTCCCCTGTTTTGATGTGCTGGGTCGATAGATTGTGGTTTCCAAGCCTAACTGGTCAGTAGGAGGCTTAAAGGAGGATTGAACTATGAGTTCTTAATAAGTAATTTTATAAAGCATTAAGTGCTTGCTAAAAAAGTTAATAAACCACTCAGTGCTTGCTAAAAAAGTTAATAAACCACTCAGTGCTTGCTAAAAGGGCTAATAAACCACTTGGATGTTTTTTGTAAGGTTAATAAACCACTAGGCATGGTAGCTAAAAAATTATGGTGATTATCGAGAAGGTTGATAAAACACCTACACAGTGGGCTATGGGATCCTATAGTGCTTGCCTTGAAAATATAGCTAAAAAAACACCTAGATAGTAGATACAGACTCCTGGAACTCAACAATACCCCAGTTGAGCCTTGGGTGAATTCCATGAGCAAGCATCCGCTTAGAATTTGGACTCGAGTCGAGGTTGGTTAGCTACAAGAAATATTGTGGTGTAGTTGGCCTATGGTTTGGTGGAGAGCGGAAGCCCCTCCTTCAATTTCCAAGCCATTTCAAGTTATTCATATAAGTATAATTACTTATGACTAAATGACTTAAGGATGATGAATGTTTGATATGTTATTGGAAAATTTATGGGTAAACACTATTCATGGAAGGTTATTGGATTCATTGCATGTTCATGGTGAGTGAGTTTCCTTATATGTCCTTATGGTTGTGTGAACTTCTAACACTATGTGATGGTTGTTTTCTTCATGAACTACAAGGTTACTTATATGAATATATCTAGTTGAATGAGATCTTTGCCACCAACTTGTGATTATAAGTGTTTCCAACTATTTAACATATTTATGAATTTAATGAATCTTTGCCATACTTCAGATTGTATCCTATCTCATACTATGTATGTTAATGAGGATTCAGTCAAGTGTTGTTAGTCACTTTTTTTAATAGCTATGTGACAATCCTATGGTTTATGCACTCTTGTATTTTGTTGTGAATTCATGAGGTTCACTAGTTAAATCTTAATGTGAATCTTTCTTAGGAAATTTGGCTTTTCAATGTTGAAGTTGATGCTCCAAAATATTTCTTAGCAACCCAATATAATTTATTACGAACCAATATTTTGGGTCAACATTATTGTGCAGCAGATCCCCTGCGTAACAATTTTGGGGCTTGAAGCCCACATTTTCGGGTATTGTATTGTAAAAGCTTTGTGAAGTATGCAGATGATCTGAAAATGGGGCTCTTAGGCTTCTTTTCTAACTTACAAGAACCTCTCCCACTTCCAAAGCTTTAAATTCTGCCAAGTCTATTTGATTAACCAATGCGGAAATAAGAAATGTTTGACAATATGGGTGTATGTTTGTATTTGTTTTCAGCTGATTATTTACTTTAAAATCTATTGTTTGTGCTGATATGGGAAGGTACTTAAACTGATATATAAATGCATATAATAGTAGTTAAAGCAACAATAAAAACAAACACATAAGACAACAATATCATATGGAGTTCACCTTGATATCTTGGGCTACATGTCCTTGAGCTCTAATCAACTCGATTAGGCTCTCTGGGATTATGGCTATAGTTCTTTTACAAGTGCTACACTTAACTCCAATGTTTTATACAAGAACATTGGGCTCAGAACACCATCTTATCCCCTGGCTCTTGGAGCTCTTTAGCTTTCTAGCTCTAGCTCTTGGCTCTGGCTCGGCTCTTGCTCTGGCTGTGGCTCTGACTCTAGCTATGGCTCTGTGGCTCCGACTCTATTTTTGGCTCTTAGCTCTCACTTCTGGTGCTCGCTCTGGCTCTTGGCTCTGGCTGTGGCTTGTGACTCTCTGCTCTGGCTTTTCTAAGCTCTTTCGCTCAGCGTTTGCATGCCTCTATGAATCACTCGACCTCCAAGCAACTCCAACAACAATATGCCACTGTCAATTGAGGTCTCTGGCTTTTCACTTGACCTCCAAGTGACTCCAAAGACTCTCTGTGCATTCAACACTTTTTTTTTCGCTATTTGCCCTCCAACCTCTGGTGGCTCTGCCTATTATAGTGAGCTCGACTTTGGTTTTTTTCACTTCCAAGTCTGCTCTTCTACCTCCTAGGCTGCTCTCTTTTTCTCCACTTTTACTCTCTAACTGTTCATGGCTTAACGCCAACCCGTTCCTTGATTGTTCGTTTCCTCTCTCGGTTCTTCGAATCGCCTGCCTCTGTGCTGGAATTCCCTGCTTTGCGTCATCATCACTATAATGCTTCATAGAGAGGTGGCCACTTGTCTCCTCATGAGCTGAGCCAGCTCTTCCTCAAACTGTTCGTTACTTCGGTTACTCTGTGAAATGATTCATCCACCAACTCAATGGTCCAATTGGTCTTCAACCTTTATGTGTCGAATCTTATTTTCTCCGTCGAATCCGGTTTCCCATCGGGCACAATCTCCGCCATTAGATCTGGGGCCTCCAAATCCTACGGTTATCGCTCTTATCACGTGGTTGACTTGCTCGAATGTTAGCCCGCGATGAGAGTGGTTTTCTCTCTCATTCATTGAACATGCGTCAATCACAATATGGCATCGCTCGTTCTCCTGACAATCCTGCTTACTGCCCAAAACACTTCCGATATTCTACTAGTTTTGGAGCACGGGACCCACCTTCGGTTTTAGCGCTTTTCCCACAGTTTCTTGGCTTCCCTCGTGACCGAGCGCTCGGGGCTTTTCCTTCTCGAGGGTTTTTGGCCAGCGATGCGTGATCAAAAATGACCTCTGTTTTCTGATCTGGATTTCCCATTCGCTAGTTTGTGCCACTGCGCGGTCTCCATGGGCCTCAGTCAGCGTACTTTGACCGAAGGTCCTCGTTGCTCCGTACGGACCACAAACTATCATTGTTCAGAGGCTATTTATGATAGGCTTTTACATCCACAAGACTTTAAACTCCGGTATGAGTTTTTACAGAATTCTGGTAGCTTTAAGAGAGTTTAAGGATCCAACTTCGAATCACGCCTTCCCACTAAAGAACTTTTGGTCCACCAAAAGACTGATATACTGATCTGAGTAGTAAATGAGAGTAACAACATCCTCTTCTTTTAGCCTCCCTACACTTGCCTTTACATAGTGCCTCTAAGCCAAAATCTCTGACCACTTCCCTTCTTGGATGGGTTGGTCATCTTGGGAAGAATGATTTTCCTCCTTAACTTCATGCAAAACTTCTGTTGTGAAGTTTACAGAAGGTAGTTTGAGCTTCTATTCCTTGATCCTTGATCTAAGTTGGCTCAAACAAATGTGAAGTACATCTGATCCAAAAAACTTTCATTTGTACCTGTTTGAAAGCTGCCAACAACAATTGTTAACAACAGCAAGCATACAAACAACAACTACATGGACTAACCCCTGCTTCAACAAAGAAACAAATTTCACATCTTGTGAACCCTCCCATGTCTTACATTTGCATACAAATGACAAGCCAGTGAAACATGCCTTTACAATAGACGACCCTTCAAGTTGAGCATGTAGGAAAAAGACCTTTAGGACTCTTTTCCAAAAGATGAAACACTTCATTCTTATCTCCATTTTAGGAACCAAGTTAACTTCTCCCAAGCCAACATCACATGCATCTCATGCTCAGGCATGCATTCCATATTTCAACTTTCTCTTAAGTACACTGTACTTTTGAAGCTGAAATGAACATACTGTTGCAGCAATAAAGTGAGTTTCCTACTCAACTTCTTTATATTTACCATTTTGGTAAGATCTTGCAACTTGAATTTATTCCACAAAGAAATGAAAATAGATGAGTCACTAGACATATAGCCTTAATTGGATAAGAATTCTAACCATTTATTACCAATCCATTTCAAAGGTCCCTCCTTTGTTTGCACATCAGCATCAATATGTGAGTCATCCTGAACCACATCAATCATGGAATCTTTATTCCCATCACTGCCATTTTCTTTTTCCACTTTCTCCTTTAGCTTTGGTGGAAGAAGTGCTAGATTCAAAGTCCAACACCTTTCAGCAAGATGCCATTGCTTATGGCAGTAAGTTCTACACACGTGCATCCTTTTGACAACATGTTTTGCCTTGTCTTGTGGACCTTTGCCTGCTTGCTTCTTTTCCTTCAAAAGTTTCCTGTATGTGGCCATCCTCTTCCAACATCTAGAAACATAATGGTTATCCAAACCACAAAAGGAACATGCAATTCTTTTTCCATGCTTTACAAAATCAAAAGGAATGTGTTTAGAACCAGACTTATACCTGCCTCTTTCACCTTTATTGCCTTCATGAAGAGGTGAAGAAAATGAAGAAGTAGCTCCCTTTGGAACACTATCACTTTCTTCAAGGTTGTCAGAGTTTCCACAACTATCTGGTTCAAGTATGTGCTTTTGAACACTTGCATCATGCGAATGATGTTTCGAGCTATTGCATTCCTCCTGAACACAATCCTCACACTTCTGAGGTAGAGGACCTGCAATGAAACTCCTTTTAGAAACTGTTTCAATGGCCTTCATGGCAGCTTTGCAATTCTCTCCATAAGACTTTCCATAGCCAAGACCCAAATACTTAGGCCTTTCCTCAACCATTATTGGCTCAACAATACCTTGTGCATTTTTGCCCAATCCTTTTCCTTCATAGCCCATCTTGGACATTATCTTGGAACCTGTGCCTCTGGTATGTTTTTCAAAAGAACCAATATAAGCATTCTTAGGAGAATTTGAAGACAAACATGAATGGTTTACCCTTCTTTAGGCTGACACTTGACCAAGGCTTCTTTTGCAACAAAGAGTTGTGACTCCAACTCATGTATCCTTTTCAGGTTCATACTTGTAATATGAAATTGCCTCTCCATTTCCTGCAATTTGTCAGAAATCATCTACTTCTCTTCCTCCACGGAATTCAACATCTCTCTAAGTATGCTACTCTTCCTTCCATCCTCAAACATTTATCTCACCATATCCATCATGGTGGTCAAGTCTTGCTTCATGTCTCCATCAAAGGAACTTCGGGTGAAAGAAGAATTTGAGAACTCACTTGTAGAGGTTGCCATTTTCAAAATGCACAAAAGAACTTCAAACAAGACTATTAAAGAGCTTACTCAAGCAACCTTTTGCAAAAACCTCTTATGCTTCAAGGATCACCTTGAGGTCCTGTGGGATAGAAGAATGCCTTCAGCCCTTCTTCCTTCTTGTCCTTCCTGGACTAAGCTATCACTAGCTTTCCCTTCACCTCTACAAACTCAAACAACAGTCAATCTGCAACCAAGCATATAATCGATGAGGCAATCAATCCTTGACTGTCCAAACACTTTTCAGACAAGCAATCTTTGCCCTATCAATCAAGCATTCTGATACAACCTTCTTTGAAGGTGGGGTTAATAAATCTTAAGCTCGGATACCACCTGATCTGAAATGGGGATCTTAGGCTTCTTTTCTAACTTACAAGAACCTCTTCCACTTCCAAAGCTTTAAATTTTCCCAAGTCTATTTGATTAACCAATGCGGAAATAAGAGATGCTTGACAATATGGGTGTATGCTAGTATTTGTTTTCAGTTGATTATTTACTTTAAAATCTGTTGTTTGTGCTGATATGGGAAGGTACTTAAACTGATATATAAATGCATATAACATTAGTTAAAGCAGCAATAAAAACAAACACATAAGACAAAAGCATAATATGGAGTTAACCCTTATATCTTGGGCTACATCTCCTTGAGCTCTAATCAACTCGATTAGGCTCTCTAGGATTATGGCAATACTTCTTTTACAAGTGCTACACTTAACTCCAATGTTTTATACAGGAACATTGGGCTCAGAACACCATCTTATTCCCTGGCTCTTGGAGCTCTTCGGCTTTCAAGCTCTGGCTCTTGGCTTTGCCTCTGGCTCTTTCTCTAGTTGTGGCTCTGACTCTAGCTCTGGCTCTGTGGCTCCAACTCTGGTTTTGGCTCTCAGCTCTCACTTCTGGCGCTCGTTCTGGCTCTTGGCTCTGCCTGTGGTTCGTGGCTCTCTTCTCTAGCTTTTCTAAGCTCTTTCGCTTGGCCTTTGCATGCCTTTGTGAATCGCCCGACCTCCAAGCAACTCCAACAACAATATGTTGCTGTCAATTGAGCTCTCTAGCTTTTCACTCGACGTCCGAGTGACTCCAAAGACTCTCTACGCATTCAGTGTTTTTTTTTGTTGTTCGCCCTCCAACCTCTGGTGGCTCTGCCTATTATAGTGAGCTCGGCTCTGGTTTTTTTCGCTTCTAGGTCTACTCTTCTACCTCCTAGGCTGCTTTATTTTTATCCCCTTTACTCTCTATCTGTTTGTGGCTTAACGCCAATCCGATCCCAATTGTTTGTTTCCTCTCCCAGTTCTTCGGATCGCCTGCCTCTATGCTGGAATTCCCTGCTTTGCATCATCATCACTGTAATGCTTCACACAGAGGTGGGCACTTGTCTCCTCACGAGTTGAGCTAGCTCTTCCTCAAACAGTTCGTTACTTCAGTTACTCTGTGAAATGATTCATCTGGCAACTCAGTGGTCCAATCAGACTTCAACCTTTATGTGTCGAAGCTTATTTTCTCTGTCAAATCCAGTTTCCCATCAGGCGCAATCTCCGCCATTTGATCTAGGGCCTCCAGATCCTACGGTTATTGCTCTTGTCGCGCGGTTGACTTGCTCGGACGTTTGCCCGTGATGAGAGTGGTTTTCTCTCTCATCCACCAAACATGCGTCAATCACTGTATGGCATCGCTCGTTCTCCTGACAATTCTGCTTACTGCTTAAAACGCTTCCGATATTCCGCCGGTTTTGGAGCGCAGGACCCACCTTCAGTTTTAGCACTTTTCCCACAGTTTCTTGGCTTCCCTTGTGACCAAGTGCTCGGGGCTTTTCCTTCTTTTTGCCCAGCGATGCGCAATTAAAAACAACCTCCATTTTCTTATCTAGATTTCCCATTTGCTAGTTTGTGCCATTGTGCGGTCTTCATGGGCCTCGGTCAGCGTACTTTGACCGAAGTTCCTCGTTGCTCCGTGCTGACCACAAACTATCGTTATTCAGAGGTTTTTTCTAATAGGCTTTGACATCCCCAATACTTTAAACTCTAGTACGATTTTTTATAAAGTTCGGGTAGATTTAAGAGAGTTTAAGGATCCAATTTCGGATCAGCAAAGCGCGAATTGTAATGGGTCAAGTCTAAGGGTAGTTCACCCTAAAATATTATAAATTAATCTAGAATGTGTCGGTCTGCCCATGGTTCGTGGACCATGGGAACGTATAAATAAGAGTAAGGCTCTATAAAAGGCAACTTTTTGGTAATAGAAGTAATATGGGTGTTTGAATGTGATAGTAGATCTGAATCTGTAAGTGCAAGTTTGGGTTGTAATAGGAGAAAGAGGCTCCACAGTTGTGTGTGCAGAGGCCTGGTTAGAGTCCGCAGTTGTGTGCGCGGACCCCTGCAGCTGTGTGCGCAGGGCCGGAAGTGGGTTGTAACCGGGTAAAGGCATTAATAAAGATAAGTTGATTCTGAAATATCGTGTATCTGTTCTAGATTCTAGTTTATGCATCTATTACTGATTTATGGTTACGCGCATGTCTGTTTATGTTGAATAATAACTGATAGTGTTGTACCTTCATAAGTAACCAAAGATCTATAATAATAATAAGCACAGAAAAGGGTAAATTGCATTCGCACTTGACTAAGGTAGTTACCCCGAGACGATAGTTGCGGGGAAGCAACGCATCGCGTAGGATCACTCCACGAAAACCTAGACCACATCAAGACATCCCTAGGGTGCAGAAACCTTGTTCCAACACCCTCCCATACTACCTCGGGTAAGACTTCAATCCACACTCCATGGACTGTTGCCGAAAGGGCCGGTAGTGTCGGGATTTGTTTGGCTAAACATTTCTAAACCTAGGTCAGACCCCATTAAGCCAACAAATGGTTCCGTTGCTAAGACCGGGATCTACCTAAGGGATGTCTGATGTCAGGACGTTGGAACCATATGAAGAAAGAACTTGAAGATTGGTTGGATTAGAAGCTACACTAGTTCGTAATATAGGAAAACAAAACTCTGCAGATATTTGAGAGAAGGTGGTTGGATCGCTTCATATATACAGAAATCCACGAGGTCTTCTTCACGACATTCTCTTCGAAACTATATGCTTGGATCGCAAGGCTAGCAGATAGCACGAGAAGATGAAAGCTTGATCAAATAATAGTGTGAACTCTGGAGCTAGTGCGTAGGCTAAAGGCATCCAAAGATAAAATTGGGCAGGCCGTAGATAATTGGCTGGATCAAATAATAAGAGGTTTATCACTGAATTTGAGATAGACATGATTGTCAGCTATAGCAAAGCTGAAAGACGCTTTCTCAAAGGACTGCAAGGTAAATACATCAAGTCTTTGAATACCTAGATTAAGATGTTGTTATGTGAAAAACGGGTGATGCGCATACATTAATGAGCGGAACGACGCGAAGCAGAAGGATCTTCAAAGGGATCGAAGGGTTAGGAAACAGTCCTTTAATTTCACCATCGTAAGTAAGTGGGGAAGAGCGCACTTTGGTTTCTTCGAGGAGTGCAGTCAGTTTGATTGGGTAGCGCATTCAATAGTTATCATATTCGCTAACACCACCACTCCAATCACCTTCTTCACCTCCAACTTCACCCACTCCGCCTCCACCAAATCAGCAGTTTAGCATGGTGAGCACGATCAAGTTTCCTATATTTAGAGGAGTAGGAAGCGAAGATCCCGATCAGTTTTTGTTCATAGTAAGAGCAGTGTGGGAATCACACGGGATTGCAGATGATAACATTAAGAAGGCCACATTGGTAAGTGTGATGCAGGATCGCACACTGAATTGGCATATCAAGCACTCAAATGATCACCCGAATGACGGAATAACAGAAATTCAGAGTGCATTGAACAAAGATTTTAGTCGACCAAAATCAAAGAGCAATCGATTATAGGATTCAAGGAGATCACGATGCTTCCAGGTGAAACCCCATGGGATCTAAATCAAAGGCTGAAAAGTACGATCCACGAGGCTAATATGACACTGACGGATGCGCAGCACCGCGCGTAGTTTGTGGTGTCTTTTACACCACACTTGGGGATGACATTTTCACAACATAAGCTCTCAACCCGGGCAGAGGCACTAGAAATGGCGATGAGGTTGCACAAAATACTGATACAAGATCCGAGGTTGGGAGTCTAACAAATCCACGTGCAACTACAAAACCTATGCTTATAGATGTAGATTTTGAAGCAAGATAGGGTGCCCCGACCAGAGGCACGCGAAGAAGTGTGGTGTATAAAATGTAAAGGCCAGGGTCACGATAAGGATCGTTATCCTATATTCACAAACTATTTGGTGGGAAGGGGACCGATGCCGTTGAGACTAGAGGCGCAAGCAGGACCAAGTGCGTCTACCACTCTCTGGTGCACGATTTGTTAGGTGGGAGGAAAGCATGCAATGGACAACTATCACTTGTTGTAGAAGTACACCCAGACTCCGCAGCAATTGTACTATAATTTCCATAGATATGTGGGTCATGATGAGCGAACGTGTCGGAGCTATGAACTAATGATGGATAGGACCCCAACTTATCGAATGCAGACAGAAATGCGAGGCCTCAATTCAGCTGTAGCAATAGCGCGAGGTGACTTCCAAGGGTGAGGTCAAGGTCGCGGGGGAATGGGGCCACAGAAAGCTAATTTGTTACAATTGGGACAACCTGGGCATTATGCTCATGATTGTACCAACCCGATGAGACTATCTTGCCCGTACTGTGAACAATTTGATCATGAAATGATAGATTGTCCAACGCTGATCGTACAAATGCATGAAAAACCACTCTGACACAAAATATCCAAATGATGAGGTTCAAACCATGCGAAGAGGACCCCAACGTAAACATGATGCTCAGAAGTGGCATGACCACGGGGGAAGATAAGGAGAAGAAGCCTAAAGAGGATACTTGGGTACGTAAGGCTCCTGCAAAGGAACCTGAGTTTGACTTGGACCATGCAAAAGAAACATTTATGGAAGCTAAGAAGAGCTTCGCTGAGATCTCTACTTCAGGTAGTAGGGATCAACTAGAGATGAGCCTAGATCCCTCGATGATAACTACCTTTTTAGAGACATGTATGAAACTGTTGTGTGATAATAAGGCAGTTAAAGGGCTACAAGAGTTGATTGCTAGGTGCACAGGGTCAGGGGAGCCGCACGTAGTTCGAAAAATGGGGAAGCATGCTCTACGCACCGGACGGAAAATGAGACAGCACAAATTGGCGAATATGAGATGGATCAAGTAATCTTAGACCTGGGTTTGGACGCGAATGTATTACTTAAACAGACATGGGAACACATGGGCAGGCTCGCACTACAGTGGTCTCCCATTCAATTACAGATGGCGAACCAACAAAAGATCTTTCCCATGGGAAGATTGACAGGAGTAATTGTGGATATCGATGGTGCGAGCACGCAAACAGATTTCGAGGTAATAGAGATTGTAGATGACAGTAACCCTTACCCCGCATTATTCAGAATAGACTGGGCAACGGATATGAATGGAGTCGTCAACCTAAAGAAGTAGAAAATGATTTTCAAGAAAAATTCCCTACGTGTGATAGTTCCGCTGGAAAGTGTTACACAGAACCCGTGTGCAATGATGAAAGTGATGAGGAGTTAGATTGTATCTATAAAATAACCACGCGAAACCAGGATTGGCCAAATCTAAATGAAGATGAAGGGACCCTGTGGGAGCATGCAGAATCCTACCTATCAAAGTCTGATGAAGAAGATGAGCGATGGCACAATCGATTGAGTGAAGTGACGATGCTAAATTGTAATATGATGACCAAATCACTACGTTGCATAACCACCCAAGCTTGAGATCTACCAACATATGATGGAATAACAATGGTGGACGAATTCTTGAGCAAGTTTGAGGGTGTAGTACTAGAGCACCAGAGGTTCGATGCAATAAAGTGGGTACTGCACACAACACTTGCGCGTTGGTGGGGAACACATGAAGGGAATTTTGAAAACTGGTGTGATTGCAAAAGGATGATGCAACTAAAGTTTGGGAATCTGGAGCTATGAATAACCAAGAAATATGATGGACGTGATGACCCACACATGCACCTCGCAAAATGAACCAAAGCCTATGGCGAAGAGCCCCAGCCTGAATGGGTACACTTATTCCATCATACCCTCGATGTCATCCCCAGAAATTGGTATATTGAGATAGAGCTCCGACATGGTACGCGCGAATGGGATATCTTGCGCGAAGGGTTTTTATTAACGTTCTTATTTGAAGACCAATGGATGGATACTGTTGATGATGCGCTGCAAATTGTGAAAATCACTATCTTCAAAATACCATGGGAACCAGAAGAAATAGTTAAACCAAAATGGTCACATTAGCTAAGCCATGCCCTAGAATATTACAACCTGCAAGTAGAGGATGATGATGATGACCCCTGAAACATTAACATTCCGAAAATAGAAGGGAGACACGAAATTTAGGACCCCAACATCACAACACCACTAAAAACAAATCAGGTGAACATTGGTACAGAAGAGGAACCGAAGTACGCGACCCTAGGGGACTATTGGGATGATGCCACGATGGATAAATTCGTTGAGTTACTAGGCGAATATCAAGACTTATTCCTGACGAAAATAACAGAGTTAAAGGGGATTCTCAGCGACCTGGGGATGATGAAGATAACTTTGAAACTGGATGTGAAACCAGTTAAGCAACGTCCTTACCGTTTGAATCAGAAGTATAAGGAAAAAGTCCGTGAAGAATTGGACAAAATGCTTGCAGCAGGAATTATTGAACCTGTGGAAGAGTCTAATTAGGTGAGTCCTATGATAGTGCAGGAGAAAAAACAGAAGGGTGAAATTCGAATCTGTGTGGACCTCCAAAAACTGAATGATGCCTGGGTTCATGACCCGTTCCTGACCCCATTTACAGATGAAGTCCTAGAGAATGTTGGTGGACAGGAAGCATACTCGTTCATGGATGGGTTCTTGGGGTACCATCAGATCAAGTTCGCGCTGGAAGATAGAAGCAAGACCACCTTCATGACTGAATGGGGATGTTTTCAGTACACTATTATGCCCTTCGGGTTGAAGAACACGCAAGTGATATTTTTGCGCGTAGTAGTGGCCGCATTCAAAGAATTCATTCATAATTTTTTGGAGTTTTATTTTGATGATTGGATTATATTTGGGCTAGTCAAGAAACATGTAGCAAGCTTACGGTTGATGCTGGATATGTGTTGATGACACCAAATTGTGCTAAATCTTAAAAAGTGTACATTCCTCATCCCTTTTGGCAACTTGATCGGCCATGTAGTCTGCAGACAAAGCCTGATGGTGGACCCTACAAAGATTGTTGTCATACTCAATCTGCAAGAGTTGCGCAGTGTCAAACAACTCCGTACCACGCTGGGATACAATGGCTACTATTGAAAGTTTATTAAGGGCTATGCACAAATCACGGTACCAATGGAACAGTTGTTGAAAAAGGACGCTACATATTGTTGGAATGATGACAATAAGAAGATTTTGGAGATTCTAAAGGAAAAGATGGCATCCGCCCCCATTTTGGTTTTCCCAAAATGGGACATTGAATTTCATGTACACGTTGATGCGTCGTGTATCGCGCTAGGTGTTGTACTCACGCAGGAAGGAGCGGAAGGCATTGATCACCCGATCGCGTTTGCAAGTTGACAATTGTCTAAAGCAGAAAATAACTACTCCACTACTGAGTGTGAGGGATTGGTGATGGTATACGCGCTCCAGAAATACTGCCACTATCTACTTGGTGGGCACTTTAAAATGTATACCAATCACTCCGCAGGTAAAATACTTCGTGAACAAGCCTGTGTTGGGGGGTTGAATTTGTAGATGGTTGTTACTATTTCAAGAAAATGATTTCGAGGTCATTGTAAAGCTGGGACACCTAAGCGCAGGCCCAGATCACCTGCCCTGAACTGAGAACGGTGAGGAGCCAACAAACTTGGAGGAAGGACTACCTGATGCACAACTCTATGCAGTGCATGTCGTAGATGGCCACTTCGAGGATATAATCCACTTCTTAACCACAGGGACCATGCCACAAGGGTATTCAGTTCAATAGAAAAAAGAATTGGTGGTACGCGTGGCAAATTTTACTGTTATCGCGGGGCACCTCTACAAAATGGGAAATGACGAAATATTACGAAGATATGTACTTGAATATGAACAAGGACAGATCCTCGCAGAAGCACACAAGGGGGTTGCAGGAGGACATTATGCGGGACGGATGACAACACAAAATATTCTTTGTGCCAGACTATGGTGGCCAACCCTACATCAAGACTCAAAAGCGTACTGTCGGGCCTGTGATGTATGTTAGCGGACTAGGAAACCATCGCGAAGGGATGAGATGCCACTCAATCCATAGATAACGTTGCAGCCATTCGAAAAATGGGTTGTAGACTTTGTGGGGCCTATAACCCCTCAAGGGAAGACAGGTGCACACTATATCATCACTGTGATATAATATTTAACTAGATGGGTGAAAGCACAGTTGGTTAAGGACTGCACGGCTACTACAACCGTGAAATTTTTCTTTGACGTCTTGACGCGGTTTGGATGCCCAAAAATTCTAATGAGTGATGCGGAACACACTTCCTAAATGAAACTATCAGCGCACTTACTGAAGAATTCCAGGTGTATCATCAACAAAGCACACTATACCATTCGTAAGCGAATGGGACCGTAGAAGCATTCAACAAGATTCTAGAGACTACATTGACCAAAGTATGCAACGCGCAGCGAACTGATCAGGATTTATGCATACTTATTGTGTTATGGGCATACAAAACCACATGTAAAAAATTGACAAGGTAGACACCGTTCAGGTTAGTCTATGGCACGGAAGCCATCATGCCAATGGAATACATTGTACCCAGTTTGCGGATAATAGTGACGACAGGCATGGCCAACTGTGAAGCCTTGAAAGAGAGGCTCGCACAACTGGAAGAACTAGAGGAAGAACAATTTCTGGCAGGCTTCCATCAGCAGGTACAGAAACAATGCAAGAAAGAATGGCACGATCGCCACATCAAGTTGCACACATTCAAATTCAATGATTTGGTATTATTGTATGATAGCAAGTTCAAGAAGTTCCCTGGAAAACTCCGAATGCATTACTTCAGACCATATGTAGTCAAAGAAGTCACAGATGGTGGCACGGTCCAACTTGGCAAGCTTAATGGGGAGCCCTTCCCAGGAAAGGTAAATGGAAGTCACCTGAAGCTCTACATGAGTGAGCCAGCTGCCTGACTAACCAACCGAAGTATAGTCTCAGCACTTCAAGTAGTTGAAAGAAGGCGCGGGACTATAAACAAGGCTGCAGGAAAGTTGCGTGGAAACAGGGTTTTGCGTAAGAAGCGTTTATTACAAGAATCATGGTCGCGCATAAAGGGATGCGCTGCTGCACAGAAAGGCGGGAAAGTGACCGTTGAGGCCATTGTTCATGACAAGAGGGTCAATCTGTGGCAACAAGGAGTAGACAACAGGAATTTAAAACATGAAGTCAGTACGAGATTTGAAACGATCTCCAGGACATATTGCATTAATGAACTAGAAAAGGAGGGAACGATCGAATTTGAATATTGGTTGGCTTATAAATATCTTCTAATTGTCTATCGAACAAACCATGGCACTGTGAAACTTAAGTTATTGAGTTACATGATAGGTATGGACCCATACAATTTCGATTATTTGCAGGACCTTTGGGACAGTGTAATGTCGACGACTGAAGTCACCGTGCCGAGCTCAACACCAATGGTGAGAGACATACCGCAAATACCCAGACAGATAGTAGGACTAATCTGGATGTCGCCACGAAACTTGTGGTTGAGTAAGCGATCTATGAAAGATAAGGGTGAGATGGTGAATCTTGGGATATCGTGGCCAAGTGCAACCCTGGGCTATGTGCCTATGACGAACCTTGAAGATTGAGACCTCGCAAACAACAACATCTCTCTTGCAAAAATGCAACACAAGGTGCAGCAAATATTGAGTATACGGGATCAGAGATTGCAAACTTGTTGCACTTGCACGAAGAGTTTAAGGCTTTGTAATCTCAGCTAGAGCTAAAATCCTATGAGGAGCCACTTTGTGTTAATTGAGCAGAGGAAAATGAGCATCATCGGTTAGGCGAACTAGTAGGGGAAATGGAGCAGGAACTTGAAGAAGTGTTGCAAGAAGCAAGGATGGAACAACGAAGTGCAGTATGTCACTCACAGGGATGGTGAACTGCGAAGCCTTGGCAGTGTGTCTCGTTGCACCGATTATTGACTTGGGATGAGTCACAATGATTGTTTTAGGGGTCTATTGGGTAGCGGATCCCCTACGTGACGGTTTTGGGGCTTGAAGCCCACATTTTTGGGTATTGTATTGTAAAAGCTCTGCGAAGTAGACAAAGTGCGAATTGTAATGGGTCAAGTCTAAGGGTAGTCCGCCCTAAACTATTATAAATTAATCTAGAATGTGTTGACCTGCCCATGGTCTACAGACCATGGGAAGGTATAAATAAGAGCAAGGCCCTAAGTGTAAAAGGAAGCTTTTTGGTAATAGAAGTAATATGGGTGTCTGAACGTGATAGTAGATCTGAATCTGTAAGTGCATGTTTGGGTTGCAATAGGAGAAAGAGGCTCCGCAGTTGTGTGCACAAAGGCCTGGTCAAAGTCCGCAACTCTGTGCGTGGACCCCTGCAACTATGTGCACAAGGCAGGAAGTGGGTTGTAACCAGATAAAGGCATTAATAAAGATAAGATGATTTTGAAATATCGTGTATCTGTTCTAGATTCTGGTTTATGCATTTGTTACCGATTTATGATTACGCGCATGTCTGTTTATGTTGAATAATAACTGATAGTGATGTACCTTCATAAGTAACCAAAGATCTATAATAATAATAATAAGCACAAAAAAGGGTAAATTGCATTCGCACTTGACTAAGGTAGTTACCCCGAGATGACAGCTGCGCGGAAGCAATGCAACGTGTAGGATCGCTTCATAAAATCCTAGACCACATCAAGACATCCCTAGGGTGTGGAAACCTGGTTCCAGCACCGTCCCATACTACCTCGGGTGAGACTTCAGTCTGTGCTCCATGGATTGTTGCTGAAAGGGCCTGTAGTGACGGGATTTGTTTGGCTAAACATTTCTGAACCTGGGTCAGGCCCCATTAAGCCAACAGACACCCATCTACACAATGCAATGTTGTCAGTGATTTTCTTAACTCCTCACTAGAGTTGCAATAGCAATGCACAATCACAATTTTATATAGCCCCAACACCTGGCTTATCTTATGAACCATGTGACCGTGGTTGGTGACAGAGTGCACGAGATCTCATATTTCGGCTATCGAGACTTCTTCTGCATTGTAAATTTTTGTTTTCTCATTTCCCATAAGTATTGAGAAACAACAGTACAATTGACAAGAAATTTCTCATTTATTAGGGTTATCAACCGATGGAATCGCTCATCGCCCATTGGAACTTCCAAGTTCCACACTTCCCTAGAAAAGCAGTGGCATTAGATATAATTATAGCTAACGAGAATGTGTCTATTTTTTGGACTCGTTTGTTGATGAGATCACCAAACATTTGTTGCCCAAAACTTGCTGGCACTCCCAAGCCTTTAGTTTCTACCAAATTTTAGTGGCATAAAATGGGACAATAGTTAATGGGAAGACATCCGTTCGTCAAGGTTGTTAATTGATGGAGCCTCTAACACCACTTGCCACCTATCGCCCGATTTTGAATATTTACTAGGAGAGGATAATCATGTCAGTCCAACATGATTTGGGTCTACGAGCCCCACACAAATTGTGAGATGGGATGAAATACATTCAATGGGGAAAGCCCTTAAAGGACATAAGGGTAGAAAGTTGTGAGGCACATGCATGGGATGAAATGGTAGTACCATGTTGACGCGGACTGACAACTAAGCTAATGTGGAAGCTCAATGCTAACATGGCCTAATATGATTGGCTAAACTTCAAATGGACATAATTTTCAATCAGGGAGTTGGATAGAGATAAATTTTATATCACCAGAAAGCTCTAGATGAATTGAACGTGATGGTGCTATGTGTTTTGAGATTTAAATGAATTATGAAAGGAGGATTTTTATAACTCCATCTTCATAATATACCTTGGAGGTCAGATAAATTCAATAAGTAACATGTCCAATAGCCTGAGATAGTACAAGGGGGTGGGAGGGCATGTTACAAAGTGGTATCAAAGTGAAGGTTCAACAATGGACCTGAAGAAGCTCACGCTCACATGCACACATGGTAAACACTTAATCTAATATTTTAATCACTATATGCTCATGTGTACTTATTGTATTCTTACAGTTGATATGACAATTGGCTTGACATATTTCTCAAATGTTACTTTGTTTTCTAACCTACATGTTAACATGGGGTTTTATTTTACAACCAGTTGTAGATCAGAATGCTTACTATAAACATGCAAGGTGGTGTGTAAATATGTTTATTTATGTTTGAATTAACTAATAGCTATGTGTATAACGACACAAAGAGCTATAGATAAGAGATTCCAGCAAGAAAATGGAAGAATGAGTAGTAGAATGGTATGGTATAAAATAGAAAGATCCCCTCATGGTCAAAAAGAGGATTTAGTGGGAAATAAGTCAAACAAAAAATCCCCTTATTGGATGGATACTCTCAAGAACTTGAGAGTTGAATTGAGTAGTCGCAAGGAAATCAATGAAAGTATCATTAGAGCAGAAGAAAGGCAAGCAAAGGTGAATGCAATTATTTTATAGAGCTTATTAGACCTACAAAGACAAAATCCACATAATCTCAGCGCCATCTATCTAGGTAGGAACAAATCCAAGAAAATACCATTAGAGCTCCAAAATTGAGGATTGGAGACCAATAGGGTAGAAGGAAACAAGCCAAGGAAAACAATAAGCAAGGAAATGAAGAGACAGTGAGAGGACAAATCCCAGTCAACGCTTAAGAAGAAGAGACAAGTAGCCCTGATCAGTCTTCACTGCAACTAGAAGTCACCATCAACAAAATATAAGGGAGAAGAGGTCAATTCCAGAAGAGTTCAAGAAATAAAATCCTCTTATCTTCATAGAGAGATAAAGAAGCTTGAAGAGGTATAATCTTGGTTGTTGGGAATGAAAAAATACTGCAGAATGCATGACCACTTTGAAAACATGAAGGCCAAAGTAGTCATTTTCATCTTGAATGGAAAAGTTGATATATAGTGGGAGGATTTGAGAAATTTTAAAGACATTAGGGTGTAGGAACTATCATGGATAAAGTTTGAGAAATAATTATGGGAGAAGTACTTGTCTAAGAGGTACTATGATACAAAAATTATAGAATTCCACAAGCATAAGCTAAGGAAGTTATTATTGATGAGTACACTAATAGATTTTTGGAGTTGTTGAGGTATGTGCCATATATCAATGGGTTACTATAATCTTATCAAGATAGGATTGAGTTTTATGAGCTAAGAACATTTGAGGACACTATTTGAAATGCCAAATATTGATATGAATAGTTAAACACAAACTTGAGTTTTGAACAGACTATAAACAAAGAGATAAGACCAATTTCAATGGGAAAATGCCAAAACCCTCAAGATATAAGCAAGGAGAGAGGAAAATGTGAAGTTCACCAATCGAGCGAAGAATTAGTATCAACAAAAATCAACTATTTTTGACAAAAATTGGCCTACTAATCCAGTAAGAGAAGAGATTGATGGGTTTAGGAAAGGGTATATGTAGTGTTGGACACATGGAGAGAACCATTTATGGAGAAATTGTCCTTAACAACAACAGAATGGCAAAAAGTTATACAATGTGTTAAGAGACAACAACAATGAATGACATGGCTTAGAATATACCGCAAATTTATGCCGCATTGGATAATAGGTAGGCAAAACATCAAGCTTCAGTAATAGAAAAGGAAGGTATGGTTGTTAACCAACCTGTTTTAATTTTAATTGGCCTAGGTTCTAATTTTAGTTATATCATCCCAAAGGTGGTGAATACGTGTTCTCTACAAAAGAAAATCCATGAGAAATTGTGGTTGGTTTAGCTGGCCATGGGAACCAAAAGACATGTGACAATCATGGTGGAATCATGCTCCATGAAAATAAGCGGCATGTCTATTTTAACCACTCTCAACATTTTACTGTTGGGCTCATATGACCTTCTATGATCCAAATTTATGAAAAAGAATGAAATGAAATGATATATATATATATATATATATTATATATATATATATTATATATATATATATATATATATATATATTAAATATTATATTATATATATCTATATATATATATATATATCTATATCTAATATATATCTATATCTATATATATATATATCTATATCTATATCTATATCTATATCTATATCATATATCTTATATATATTATATATCTATATCTATTATATCATATATATATATATATATAGTATATAATATATATAATATATATATATATATATATATAATATATATAATATAAATATATATATATATATATATATAAACCAAACATTGAGAGTACAATGATAACTTGATTTCTATTAATAAATGGAAATTGTGAAACTATATAAATGCATAAGAAAACATACTAGCTCAAATGGCGGTAAGTTTATCTCTAAGAAAGATGTGACAGTTACACACTTCATCAAACTAATGAGGCTCAGAGGAATTTTTGTCATAAAAATAATAAGAAACCATAAACATAAAATAACTACCCTAGGAGATGAAGTGTCAAAGGTTTGTGGGTCCTGATGGGGTAAGTCAGAACGTCAACTTCCCGAGGTTGTAAATTTGGTATACAATCTTTTTTTTTGTGCAAGATATCTCATTGGAAAGGTCTAACCAAGAAGTACATTTTTCCGATTGCACTTAGCGATTATTTTTTCCCCAAAAACATCATTTAGGTTGTCAAAACAACTCCAGAAGTTCAGGACCTAAAAAATATAAAAGAAACTACCAAACTAGAAATTGTGTCGTGAGCCATTGGAATAGGTGGGTGACCTTTGATATTCACTAGGATTAGTCCTCCCCCCTTAGGAAGAAATGGTCTCCATTGAATTGAGTGCCTCCATTATATGGGTAAAATTTTGTTGAAATCACATAGTGAGCCATCTTCCTTGGTGCAGGAGCTTGCCTACTTCGACAATCCGATACAACTAGGTCCTCTGTTGGCAAGTCCTCTTAATTTATGTGTCCATGATCTAATCAATTGTGATCTTAAATGAAATATGGGTTGAGCTCTATTGGTATTAGTTGCTCTGTGATTTCTAATGTATTTAACAATAGTGGAAATTATGGTCGAAGGCAGTCCACATAGAACATTTGGTGTAGGCCAAGGAAGGGGTGAATACTTAGCTCAAAATCATTGTCACCCATAGCCTTGGTGATGGTTTAAGGTCTATAGCAAAGTGGATGAAGCTTCAGATGATCCCCTATAAGGTGTTCCTTTTGCAAATGCAAGCAAACCATGTCTCCCACTTGAAACTTGTGTGGCACACAATGTTGATAATGAGGTTGTTTGTAGTTAGTATTTACTTTTTGCAAGATATCATGGACCTGTTGGAAGCTGTGTTGATGTGTTGAATTAATTAAATAAAGTTGGTAGTTTTATTGGCTCCATATTGCACATGTGTATCTTTGTTGGTGTAGTTGAAAGGAGTAGTTTGATATCAATGGGACCTAATGGTTGAAATCCCAGGCCCACCTAAAAGGGGCTATGGCCAATTGAGCTATGGAGATATTTTTTGTAGTTGTGTTGAATATAGAAGAAACTCTCATTCCATGTGTGTGGATGCTTGGAGTTGTACATGCACAAAATGTGCATGATCATCATGTTAACAACCTTTGTCTGGCCATCAGACTTGGGGTGGAAGTTGATTTGGCGAGCTTGGTGTCCAACAATGACTAAAGACTCGACTAGGATGCGCTTAGGAACTTGTTATCCTGATATGATATGATGGTCCATGGGATCCCAAAATGTACCCAATCCATTCGAAGAAGATCCTGGAAATGGATTATGTTTTAATACTCTTGTTTTTTTTGTTTCTTTGTAGAAAGCTCTAGGCTCGTGAATTGTGCCAAAGCATCTCAATGAGGATTTATTTAAAGGGATGATCAATGAATCAAATCATTCACATGTACATAGCCCATATATTTTAAAATTTTCTCAAAGTGTTGATTCCAGTACTAACAAAATTCAATATTTAAATACTTATGATAGATGAAATATAAGATATTTGATAATTAAATATCCTTCCTGAATATTTGTATTATCAAATTAAGTTGAGGTGTATAGAAAGATTTCTATAGCTAACAATTATACATTTGAGAGATGAAAAAAGTTAATAATTTAATGATGCAGGGGTACTAATTTAAATTGTTCAATTAGCTAATCTCAGTGATGATAATAACTTTTCAGTGGCTATTAAGGAGGTCAAAAATCGACCTAGCCTTACCTAGTACTTCTATATTACCTCAAATACATGAAGAATAGCAAAAATGGTTACACAAAGGAGACTCTCATGAACACAAATGCTTCTAGAAACTGAAGCTAGAAGCCTTTGGTTATCTTCAAAATTTCCATAAAAATACAATAATGTCTCTGGTTCTATCAAAGAATCAACCCTTCTTACTTCGAATTACAAAGTACTTATAGAGTTGTATCAAAAATATCTAATCTATTACAATCTTTTACATGAAAATAAAGCTTTATCCAAAATAATTTGGATAGTTCTAATTAATACAATTCAAAAATGGAAATTTTGAAACTGATTTAGTTTAATCAACACAATATTCGAGGATTTAGTTTCCAACTGCTTCCTTGCAATCTTATTTTTCTTATTCTTCTCCCGTTGTTTTCCCCAAATCTCGCCTTCAAATCTGATTTTTGTTTATTTGATAAGTTCATGGAACGTATTCCACCTATCATCATCTGGAAATGAAAATTTAATTACTTTCATATATGTTTCAACTACCTCAGTGTATTTTTCAAATTTGGGCTTAGTTACAAAAAGATGGTGAGGCATCATATGAGATGAATAAATCATTTTCTAAACCTTGAAAAAACTTTTACCACCAACATCTCCTTTTACTTTAGCAAATTTTGAGTTATTTATTGCTATATCGTGTAAATTCTTTTGATAATATTTCCACTGGATCAATTGGCCAATAACATTTCTTAAGGATGGAAGTCCTTTTTGCTAAGGAACATAAAACGTTTTATGACACCTTTTGATTTGAACTTCTAGATTTTGGCATTTGTTTTCTAGATGTAGCATCAAATTTCTCTTTATCAATATTTTTCTTACTTCAAGGACTGCATTTGTTCTATCTTCAATACCCATGTCTTCAAGTTCTTCTTTAGTTTTTGAATACAAAACTTTGATAATCCTTGTTGCTTCTCTAGGTTTATTGTCTAGCTCCTCTTTGATCTCAACAACCACTACTTTTTCTTTGTGTATTAGTTGCTCCTATTCAAAAATTAATTTCTATTGATGTCCAAACATCTAAAATTGTTGAATCAATGTCTGTCCAGATCTTCTCCTTAGCTTCTAATGGATTTTTTTCACTAATTGATCCATCCATATATTTTTCAAGTTGTCTAGTGAGCTTGAAATTATTTTGTACTTTTGTAAGATATGCATTGTCTTCCTTGAGTTTACTATCTTCCGCCCTCTATAGTGATGGTTTAAGTTTCTCAATTTCAATATTGCTCAGTGATAGATCTCCCATAGCTTTAGATAACTATTTAGTGGCATCTTGGTTGGCTGGCCATGTTTCTGCTGTAGAAGTTCCTGCAATGACTTGTTTCTTTCTCTTCTTTAGAAGATTTTCCATATCTATTTCCATTTTCTGAATTTGGATGTTCTGATCAACAATCATATGCAACATATTCTCTTTTTCTTTCTCTAATTACCCTACTTGATGAGCTTGAGGATGCTCTGATGTAGGCAATTTCAATTGTTTCCCCAGTATTTGAATGTTTGCAGTCCTATTCCTAATAATTTCCTTAGAAACATTATCATTAGGATATAATCCTAATTTGATTACAATATCCTCTAAAAATTTCATTGTTGTATATTTCGCTAAGGATGACTTCTTTTCCAACTTAAGTTGAGAATGAACATTGTTTAAAGAAGCTTGTAGTTTTGAAGTTTCCATGGCAGAACTTGCTAGGGAAAAATAAATCATTTCACCAGCTTGTTTGTCTAGATCAATTTGATCTATGGGATGAATTTGTTTAGTGTCAAAATAGAACACTGAATTTTTGTAATGATTTATTGATCTTGGAATCGGGACCCTTGGCTCAATAAATTCTAATTGAAATTTTCCTCTATCAGGGTCCCTTTTAGACAAGAGTCTAGTTCGAGTAGTAGAGGTATGCTTCCAAAACTAAAAATAGATCACATTATTTAGCATTTCGTTCTTCTTCTTCATTTCTTTGAATCTAGAAAAAAATACTTTTCTTACCAGGAGAAGGGGAAGTCGATGTATCAAGAATCATTTCTTCATTTTGCTACAAATTAAACACAAGCTCGCTTGATAACATAATTGTTGTAGCTACCTCTATATTTCTTACCTCTCATGATTCTTCTTTTGTGTTAATTGTCTCTCTCCTCTTAAAAACATTGAATTCTACTAATTTGGAACCTGAACCAGTAGGAGACATACTTTCACTTGGTCTTTTTAACTCTTTCTCTTTAAATCTTGGAGTTTCCAAGGTTGTTTGATTAGAAATTTGTTCTTCAACCTCCTGCAAAGTGTTCTCCTCCCATACCTCCTGATTTTCATATTGTTCAATTTCTGGTTTTGATATATGAGCGTAAGGAGAAGAGTTTTTCTCAACCCTAATATATGAAATTACTCCTAGAAGATCATAAGTCCAACTGAAACTTAACTTAAACTTCATTTGGCTCAATAAGCATTCCACCTCCTTATCATTTGCTCTAATATTTAATATGAATGGACCAATTTTGACCTTTATTTTGAATTGGGCCTTTTTCTTTCTAGATACGAAATGAATCCCATGCATGTTGAAACTTTGTCCTATGAATTCTAGAGCGAAAATATTAATCGGAAAAACAAAAGTGGCAATCTGTACATTTGCTACTCAGAACCATAAACTCTAATCTACGTGAAATTATGATACAAGTACCAGTCTCCTACCTTTGATTGTTCACTCAGATGCAAAATCCTTTTAATTTATCTTGATATCCTTGGGACAACATCACTGCTAAGGAGACACAATGACAAATGTAGGAATTGATCTACAAAATCAATGAAAGAATAGACTTCTGAATTTCTTTTAACTAATGAGGTCCAATGAATAAAAAAATGTGGTTTTCCTTACGAGTCAAAATTTTGAAGTGGAATTTTCAACCTTTCTCACTGATGATATAAAAATAAATACACCAATATAGATGAATGCTTAAATGATACTTATGCATTGAATTTAAAAAATTGTTCATGAATAATGTTTGAGATAAATTAGGCAAAGTTGAAAATAACAAAGGTCTTTTTACCAAGTGAAAATACTAACAAAAACCCTAATATAAATTCATCAACCCATTCATCACTCTGGTAACATAAAAGACAACAAGCCATAGAAATTACTTGTCTAGACATCTCTGAAAAGGTTGTTGAAGAATAGGGTGGATTATGAAGAGGTAAATCGAAACCCCCTAGCATGAAAGATTCAAAGATACTAGCTCTCTGTTGAAAGGTGAGTTTCTAGTAGATTTCCTTCAGTGAATGAACTGAAAATGTATGAAGGGAACTTGGAGGGTTGATTTGCAGGGGGTGGCAAATAGATTCTAAGCTTATGGAGAACAAATATTCACCATTTCTAGCTACAATTTCTTTGTGGCTAGGTAGATAACAATTTTCACACCAAGTAATAAATTCAAAGAAATGAGAAGATTGAGGAAAAATAAAGTGTGGTAACATGGATTTCCAAAAGATGAATTTATCACTAGCATCTTCAAATTTCTTAAATGCCCAATTGTGGAGTTCGTAAAAATCGAATTCACATTTAGTTTCTATGATTTTGAAATCAACATCTACCAAAGGGAATTCATCTAGATTAAGGACAGGAGGAAGCATGGGATTTTCAATAGAGATTTTATCTTTCCCTTCTGGCTAGCCATTTCAAATTAAAAGAGAACAAAGAAGTAAAAGTACTTGGTGATATGTTAGCTAATTGAAGTTCTTGACTGTGAAATTCATAAATTTTCTATCGTTGAGCACCTCTGCCATCATTGTCGAAATGAAGGAAAAATATAGGTGGATGGAGGATAAATAGTTTATCAAATAATTTTGAATAGTCATTATCGATATTAATGCTTGTCGCATCCCCAAACAACTATCGAGACATTGGGAGGAAAGAATAAATGATTTCAATGGTTAAATTGTTAAATCATTAGGAAAATAGTGGGGAGTTAATTTGGTGGTTGTTTGGTAGAAGTGGTGACAACAGGATAAATTGATTGGAAAGTGGTTTTCGGGAGGGGGTGCGGCAGTAAACAATATTCACGAGGGGGGTCCCGCAATCGTTGAATGCTCAACACTTCATGTTGGGTGGTTTCAAATAAATAGCTTTGCACGCCCCCTGACCCCCCGCTACCTATGTTAGGTAGTTTCAAATAAATAGCTTTGCACCTAACGCCCCCCCCGTTAAACTTCAGGAGTGTGGGGGGTCCCACAATTTATCATTAAGCGTTGATTTGGGTGGAAACAGTCCTCATCTTTGAAAATTGCTCGACATATAATCGTTGATGGCCTTTTACAAATAAAACTAAGTAAACTTTATTAGCGCCTAAAATTTAATTAAAGTGGCATTTATAAACATATGCCAAACTTTATTACATAGTGCGAATAATTTTTATTTTTATTTTTGGAAAACTATACAATTTAAAAATAAATTCCATAGGAAAAAATAGTTACAACATTGTAGACAAGCAGAATGGCCATCTTAGAAAATCTATCAACAACCTCAAACACATAGTCATTACCATGCTTGGTAGAAGGAAAGTTAGATGTATCATCCATAGAGATAGATTCCCAAGGTCGGTTAGGAGTAGGCATAAGGGTGTACAATCCTTGCTTCTTAATGGTTGGTTTGGAAATGGGGTAAGTAGTGCAGGATCTTATATACTTGCCAACATCTTGTTGAATTTTTGGCTAGTAAAAATACTTTTGCATTGTCGTCATTGTCTTCTACACACCAAAATGCCTTTCTACCTAACTGTAATATGTCCCCCAAATAAGTTTGGCATGCTCACTTGAAGGAACTCAAAGGTATCCAAGGTAGCACAACGGTTCATCCTAGAGGTGGAAGTCTAGAACTTGCTTTCCTACCATCAACATCTAGTATGTGGCACCAAATTTTGAGTCATTATTATATAAATGTGGCCACCCAAAGGTCTTATGCCTACGAGATTTGATAACTTTGATCAATGCCACAACTGGGAGCTAACTGAGGTAGTCTACGACATGATTGGTGCTACCCTTCTTGTATTTAATGTTCAAATGGAATTGTTACAAATATGTAGACCATTTTTTATGGCAATCGTTTTCTAACTTCCCTTGTTTCTACATAACTTGAAGATGCATGTGATCCATGTGGATGATCATCTCCTTCCCTATAATATAATATTTCCATATTCGGCAAGCATACACGATGGAATACATCTCCTTATCTCTAAATAATATTAGAGAGTTTTTCACTATAATAGGCCACTAGATATCCTTGTTGAATGAGGACTACACCAATAACATAGTTAGAGGCATTTGTCTCAATCTCAAATGGTTGTTACAGTTCTAGCAGGGTGAGGACTAGTGCAGAACAAAGGTGGTTTTTTAGTTCATAAAATGAATTTTGTTGTGACTAAGACCAAAAAATATTTGCTTTTGCTCCACCCTCGGTCACTTGACTTAAGGGCCAAGCGATATAAGAGAACCCCAACATGAATATCCAATAGAAGTTAGCAAAGCCCAAGAAGCTATGAAGCTCTGTTAGAGGCATCAACGTCGACCAATCCTGAATGAATTGAATCTTTGTTGGATCCACATGCACACCTTGCTCATTAATAATGTCTTTGTATTCTTCCCCTTCTAAGGCTACCTTGCTCATCAATATTCCCAGTGGGCGAGGAGAAGTTGCCTTTGTATTCTTCCATGACCTTATCCACTTGCCCCAACTGCATGGAGGAGCCATGTGTCGAGGCCATGGATCTGGCCACAATGTTCTCCTTACTTTGAGATTGAATCAGGAAGAAGACAAATTTCTCAGTCTGGGAGATGTCCTTACTGCATTGCTTAGCATAAATCAAAGAAATGGAATTAGATGAGACTATCTTCAGTATCATGTATAATATATGCCCTATCGACCACACCTTGTCAACAGTCCAAGAATCGGAGTACAAAGTAGCAGATCAAAATGTTTCAAAGATCAAAGTCATTATTCAGCATTAATATTATCACTGTAAACCCAATTTATGCAAATTCTATTGTAAATCATGCTAGTATGGCCTTTGAGTCATATAATTGCACCCAAGTAAGCCTATGACCTTTTAAAGAGGATTTCATCATAGGATGTTTTTTAGCCTCTGAGAATTATGTGTCTTTGTAAACATGGATAATCAACATAGTTTTTCTTCCAGCGATAACCCCAAAGCTAAGGTGGAATTCATTGACAAGGTCTTGGGTGAGTCCTAATGTTTATCGAGCCTAATATAAAAGTGTTTTTATGAATGATTTTAGTGCATGGTCCCTTGTAATCAGAATACCATGGCTAAATTATTTTATTATAAGCACACTTGGTTTAATCCTAAATCATATTGTGTTATAGAATTGGGTAATGTCTTGAGGGCCTATGTCTAAACGTGTTTTCCCCTTCTAAGTGTTGATATTGTAATTATTTTGATGTAAAACTATTTTAGTGGATGGTCTCTGGCAATCAGAAACCATAACTAAAATATTTGAGGGTGACATAAGAATTAAATCCCCTCTAGAGTAAATAAATTAATTTTTCTCGCAAAATTAAATAAAAAACTTAAGCCAAAAAATTAATTAATTTTGAGCAAAAAAATAATTATAGAGAAATTAATTTGTCTCCAAATGGAAAATAATCAATAAATTTGTCGTTCAAAAGGAAGTCTATTTTTGGAAATCCCCCATTAAGGGAAAAATTGAGATTTAAAAAAAAATTGAACCATTCTGAAATCGTTGGAATTTCATACGATTTTGTGCTAACTGTAAGCCTAGAAAAGTTCTCCTTTCTGTGATGTGTGGATTTCTTTGGAGGATTCAGAATTTCGAAAGCCATTTATCATCTGCTTGGAAAGAAAAATCAATTTCTCCTGGAGCTCGCCTTCCTTCATATCTTGACCCTATGCAAAATTTCCTTGACGCTTCGCAATGTGAAGAGAAAATCTTTGACAGGGAAATTGAATGAACCAGAAATTTTAAAGCCATTAAAATCGAATTGATTCTTGAAGTCGTCTTCCTCCTTGTTGTAAGTTTAGCAGAAGCTCTCATTTCCTTGGTTGGACGTCGAAATTTGTTAAGCGGAATTACCTTGGAGTCTAGCATTTTAGTTAAATTAGAGAGTTTTTCATTTTCTCTTTGGATGCACGACAGCTCGATATGAAATTCATTTTGATAGAAAAGAGAAGTTATTATTACGAAGGAATTTTCTCATTTTAAATTTTTATCATTATAAAGAAAATTTCATCCATATTTATACCTCAAGGGAAGGTAAAATTTCAATTTTGGGAAAAAAAATGTTTCCCTTTCGAGAAATAATATCATTATAAAATATTTTCCTAATAGTTTGGAGAGGGGGCTTTTGTGATAGGTTAATATTTTAATAACTGTTTCTTTTTTACTCCATTAATGAAATTAATTATTTTTTTTAGATTTTTTTTAACATTAATATTCATTATTTTTTGCATTTAGTTTTAATTACTTAACTCATTTGCATTTTAGGATAAATTTTTGTGATCAATTAAATTTAATTTATGGTGCTTCATTATATAATGAACATTTTCTTTATATTGCTTCAAAGTATTTTTAAAATATATATTAAGTAAATTGGCATTTCTCATTAAAAACATCAATAAAGTCACTTGGCATTGAGGCATTTTGATATATTATTATGTCACTTTTTACGCAATAACATTTATGATAAGTTGGAAATTATTGATTTGTTTATATTAGTGACTATTAATTTGTCTGTATTAGTGAAAATTTTCAAATCTCCATAGTTAACATTAGGCTTTTGGTTGAATTTTTTTTGTGACATCAGCGCACCGTTGCATCCCCAGCTCCAGAATTTGAGGGTCGATGTCACCCTACCATGCATGGTAGATCAGATTTGATAGTGTAGATACAGAGAAGGGCGATCTTTCGTACAATCAAGGGTTAACATCGGTTGCTTTGAGCTCTGGTGGTGTTAATTTTGTTTTAAGAGTGTTGGTATAGAATTTATTATTATGGTTGATGGATCATCGAAAAACGAATTTAGCTATTTTTGTTGTTCAAAGTGGCTATATTATTTTTTTCATGGTGTTGCGACACTTATTGATTCTGGATTTGTTGTTTCTTGCTTTACTTCTCGTTGTCAGGTTTACTTGTTATCGGGTGAGGTTTTTTTTTAGTTCATTGGGTGTGAGCAATAATCTTTTGTACGAAATGGTTAAGTTGTTTGGCTATGTGGCAGGACACAAGTTTGCAAACTTTCTCGGGGATGATTTGACAGGTGAATTTATGAACATTATTTTCTGGTTTAATGGTCGTGGTGCATAAATTTAGAGTTCTAATGGTTCGTTGGTTCGCATAATTTGCAGGTGAGGCTTTAGAATTTAGTGCATAAGAGTTGTTCAAGTAAGAAAATTGTTGGATTCTAGTGGTGGAAACCTGGTAAGTTTTTGAGTTCTCTTTGTCAGAAAATTATAGTTTAATGGGTCAGAAATGTTATATACATTGTCGGCGTATGTTTCGATGGTTTGGATGCAATGTTGTAGAATAAACCAGTTTTAACTAACTAAAGCTTTGTCATAGGTTGACCCATTTTTGCATTTGCGAAAGTCCTGTTGGCAAGGTGCTGAAGCCGATTCCATATGTTATGATTTTAAATTGTCTACCGACCCAGATTCCATGATTTTCTGAAGCAGTTATGATGAAGATTTCCCATAATTTACTCGAAAACATGTGAATTCAGGAGTGTAGGGATCTTTTCATTTTCAAAACACTGGTGAGTAAGGTGGCAACTCTGACTGCACATCGTGTTGTTTTAGATAGTCGAGAGGATTGGAGTTCTATTGGCATAAACAACTAGCTCAGGAAGAAGCTAAGTCCAACCTCAATTGGGCATGATGCTTTGCAATGTCGGAAGTTGACGCATGTTTGTGTTTTAGCATACTTGTGTATGCAAGTTTTTTATATGCTTTTTACTTTCCGAACTCATGTATGCGAGTTTTTATAGGGTTGTCTGACTCCATTTCAGTTTTTCTGTTTTCTATAGAGCCAAACGAAATCTGTAGTTAAGGTCAGGATCGATTTCATGGTCGAGCAATCATTGTGTCTTTGGAGAAGAATCATAAGGAAAGGCCAAGCTCTGAACCAACTTGGTAAAGGTTGAGGTTCTAGTAGTCTTGAAGTTGAAACTGGCGCTTAAGTTTAGTTGTTTTCAGTTTTTGTAATTTATGAACCATATTCATATTGTTTTATTCTTTAGACGATGGTTAGTGAGTTCGTATCTTTTAAGCATTATTATCCTAATTTTCTTTTAATTTGTAGGTTTTGGATTTGTTATCTTAAACTTTTAGATAGGAAGAACAATAATCTTCCTGTAAAATTGCTTTAAATATGTTTTATAAAAATATTTGTTTTTGAATTAGTTTGTTTGTTGAATTAGTTTGTTTGTTGAAAGAAGAATAGAATATTTTAAATTACATTTATTAAATAATACTTAATTAAAAAATAATAATAATAAATTATAGACACATATGTTAGTTTTTTGGGGTTTCATAGAAGCAAGTTGAAGGTCGTACTGAGAATGAGGTCGGAGGTCGTTGTTGTAAACACGCGTAACTATATGCATATATTTGTTTTGTGGCTCCTACTGAAAGCAAGTCTGTTGGTATTATGATACATGTGTTGTACTTGATGGAAACCCACTCGTAGAAGAACAACTCACTTATATATAACTAGATGAATCTGGTATCAGAATCTATAGAAGAGACATCAGATGTAACAAAATACATGGGATGCAGGACAACTCAAAGGAATCAATTCAGATGTAATGAACAATGACAACTCATTAAGATGACAGTTCTCGATATGACAAGTTAGCTTTGCCATCAAGTTCAAAGGGGGAGATTGTTGGCATTATGATACAAGTGTTGTCCTTGATGTCAACTCATACAGATGACAGATCATAGTGTAGCAAGTCAGTAGTAAAGAATTGATGATCAGTCTACAAAGAATGAAGAAATAAAAGTATATACGCAGGCTCACTATATACCAAGTCATGTACACACGCAGGTTCAATATATACCAAGTCGCGTATATACGCAGGTTCGCTATATACCAAGTAGGGTATACACACAGGTTATACACGCAGGTTCGCTTTATACAAAGGCGCGTATACACACGAGATTGCTGATAAAAAGTCACATATGCTTATGCATGCACTTTCATGCACGGAAAAGCACGTACATGTGGGAAATCTTATTTTTGGGTCCGTGGTATTTAGACCTACGGTTTTGTACCTTGGTATTGCGTCTGAAGTGTTGAACCTAGGTATTGGGTCCCTAGTATTGGTTCTAAATGGTTTTGGACCATGGTATTGAGTAAGGCGTAAGACTATAAAAGGAGAAGAAGATCATTAGGCAAAGGTATTCATAAAATCTTGAATATTTGATGAAGTATGAGATCCAGTATGCAGGTTATGGGTTCATGATACCTTGCTTGATCTGAGCTAAGGAGGAATCTTAGCGGTCGATGGAGAACAAGATCTAAGGATAGATTGGGATCTAATGGCTTGAAATGAATCATCTCTATACGGCTTGATCTTGTTAAGTATAGCTCTGTATACTGACGCATGTAATGTTCTGTAAATATTATGATCTGGGTATAACTCAAGTTTGGAATAACTGCAAATCATGAATGAATATTTACAGATGTATACGCAGGTTGACTATGATAAACGCGCGTACATACACAGGTTAGATACATCTAAGTAGCATATACCATATGAGCTATGATGTTTGAAGTTACAGGTGGTTTTAGTTGTTGATGAGTTCTGATGACTATTTACTGGTGTCAGTATTCTGCATATTCAGTTTGGTTGATTGTGTTTAGCTTCAGTGTTGAAGGATGAGATCTAATAATGGATCAGGATCATAATGACTTATATTTATGTGATCTAATGGACTAGATCTGATTGTTAACACACATATTATCCTTGTATATCTAATAATCTGGGTATGTCTGAAGTCAGGAAGTGCAGCAAGTTATAAGTAAGTAATTAATGATATGTACACTAGTTCGTTTTGGTGAAGTTGTGTATACACGCTGGTTCGACTCTTCCAAGTAGCGTATGCACTCTAATGCATGATTTTTTATGATACAATTAGATCTGAACGTTGTTGCAGAGTTTTGTGTTCTGCTCTGTGTTCTGGTGACTGCAGGTGTTGACAGGGGTTCAATGATTCAGTATTGGGTGATTCAGAGATTGATGATGCTAGTGTTGATTGATTGTGTGCATCAATGATATTGATGGGTCCAGTATGAAAATTGGATGAAACGTGGCCTTCATATTATGGTGTTGTGCTTCAGGAGTATCTAGTCTGAAAATTTATGAAACGTGGTACCTGGAGGAAGAAAGAGAAGGTTGTAACCTTCTGTAAGTCAGCACCTACGTACTAGTACATCAGCTAGTACAAGAGCTAAGGGGCTGGTAGCTCCCTTCCAGTAGCAGCTGGAGAACGAGTGAAGCATTTAGTAGGCCGGCACCTACGTCCTAGTAAAAGGATCGGCTAGTACAAGAGCTAAGGGGGTTGTAGCTCCCTTCCAGGAGAAGCTGGAGAACGAGAGAAGGTTGTAGCCTTCTGCAGGTAGAAGCCTGTGTACTGGTATAAGACTGCACCAATACAGAAATATTGTAAAAAGAAGTTTCTTATTAAAAAGAAGATTGAGACGACTTGCAGCAGGTGGTTTTCACCCACATTGGGTTTCCACCTTACATCATGGTGTTCATGTGTGCTTCTTGTGTGCGATGATCTGTTCTGTTTTACTGCACCTGTTTACTGTTCATATGGTTAATAAAGTTCTGATGCACTAACTAAAGATCAACAATTTAATGGATTAACTGAATAATAAGTTTACTAGATATACGCTAGTTGCATTAGACATAGTTGCGTATACATGCGGTTTGACTTAACTGAAGTAGCGTATATGAATCTGAATATGGAAATGAAAAAGTTATATTGATTTGATAATACTGATTCACCCCCCCCTCTTAGTATTATTTCCAACAATTGGTATCAGAGTAGGTCCTTTGGTAGAAGCTTGATCGCTTGAAGGAGATCCGTAGATCAATGGGAAAGAAGCTTAAGAAGAAAGCGCCTAAGAAGAAGAAGACATCTCAGAAGAGCTATGGTAGTGGGAGAATTGATTGGGGAATCTGTGGAAGAAGCACTTCAGATACAGAATCACTTCATAATGAATATGAACAAGCAAAAGAACTATCAGGTATGGATTTGTTATCCTCTGGTGATATATTTATTCATCCATTTGAAGATGATGAAAGTGATAGCGAAACAACTGAATTTTCTCTTATGGTTGAGAAAGAAAGATATCAAATAAAGGTAGAATTTAAAAGGCTTACAGACAAAATCAAAGATCAACAAGATCTATTTGCACAAAAGGGAATGTATCTCCAAAGAAGAATTTACCAAACTAAAAGCTCAACTAGAGGAAGGAAACCAGGTAAGGAAGCTATTCAAGGAAAAAGAAGATCAATGTCAAAAGTTGCAGGATGAAGTGACATCATTAAGAAATAAAGTAAATGAAAGGAGCAGAACAATCAAGAAACTCAGAGAAAGATCTAGTTACTATGAAAATCTTGAAGCTACGATCCTCTCGCTAAAGGAAGATCTTGAAGAATCAAATAAGTAAAATAAAGAACTACTCCAAGCTCTTGAAAAACAAGAAAACAAAGTTCTTGAATTAAGACATCAGTTGGAAGAAGGAAGAAAACATAAAGAAGCAGTATCATGAAAAGGAAGAGAAGCATCAGGTTGAGGTGAATATTCTAAAAGACAACCTAGAAAAGGATAAGCTCTTACGATTTCAAGATAGTACTAAGATCTTGGATGATATTCTTAGTAGTCAAAGGTCTCCTGCTATCAAAACTGGTCTTGGCTTTCATGAATCTGTTGAAGGTGAATCTAGTTCACAAAATAAGACAAGGATCTCTAATGCACAATCTGAAATACTCAACAAGGAGATGAGAGGTCAATTCCATCAACAACCAAGGAAAGAAAATCTTCAAAGAAAATCTTTTACTCCTCTAATGAATAATGTTGAATGTTATGTATGTCATAATCTTGGACATGTTGCAGCCAGATGCAGAAGTAGAATGGTTCAAGACCATCACACAAAAAGATCATCACGTTCCAGGTACTTTAAGGGATATTGTTTTTATTGCAATATGTTTGGTCACAAAGTTGTTGATTGCTACAGAAGGAATATGAAACATGTAAGATGTTATGCATGTAACAAGCTGGGACATATAGCAAAGAAATGCAGGAATAAAGTACGGGCACCATACCAAAAGGAGAAAACATCATCACACTTGAAGATATGGAAGAAGAAGGAAGTACAGTCAGAAAGATGTGGCACAGCACAATATACAGACATAACAGACTCAGAGGGAGTTGAAAGTGTAAAACTTCAGTGTCCTAAATCTCATACGCAAGTTTCATAAAAGGAAGTTGTGTATATACGCGAGTTAGTTACTACACAGTCGCGTATATGTTAGTTGAGGAAAAGCAGTAGGGACAGGCTCAAGAAAAAGGGTCTGATATGATTCAGTCCATTATTTGCTTTGTTTGATAATGGTTACAATTTTCTGATGATGTGTGGAAATGTCTTGACACTTGTGAGATGTTTAAAAGTGTTTTGATCCTAAATTAATGATGATGATGCCTTGATACTTCTTACTAATATATGCATGATCAGATCTGACAGTAAGCAAGATGGCACAGGTTCAGGGAGAGCATATGCTTTTAATAATGCATTGTTGGCATTATGATAAGTAGTCCTTGGTGATGATGCTTATATATATCTTGCTATGATATGGTTATGAGTTGTCCATGAAAATCTCATATGATTCTTGGGGTTACATAGTTGATGTCCAGATCAGATTTGTGGTTGATTCTCTGATGATGCATATATGGATAAGGAGAAGTACAAAGCTTGAATACACATCTTCATTACTTGATGATGAGTCACTCATATGTTGATGTCGTCATATGCATAAAGATCATATAATACAGTTATGATTCAGGATTCCTATAGTTCTTAGCGCTCATGTGGATGAGGATTGTTGTTGTTGATGATATCAAGAAGTCTTGACAAATGATCTTGAGCTCAAGATACATAGTGCTGGATACATGGATGATTACTCAAAGTTGCATTGTTGGAGATATGATGATGATGAGTTCTTAGCTATATGATGATAGGTTGATACTTACATATGTTGATTGATGCAGATGTTCTCAAGTGATGATACTTGGATCATGTAGATCTTGATGAGATGGCTATGGTATTTTTCACATATGATATAATGTGAATGATTATGTATGTCATATACAGAATTATATTCAAAAGGATGAGTTATGCAGACATGCCTTGTTATAGGTTGATGACTTATACACTAATGAACATATACAGGTTGTTGGTCTAGATGCTGTTGACAGATGCTTATGGAGCAAATCATACATTGTGTATGATAATTGCTGATGACTATCATGATCTCATTTAGATGTCCGGTCTCTGTTATAAATGTCATGTAAAGGTCATATCAAGACTCATGATGTAATAGTTTGTCTCTATCTATTGTAGTCATTTGATGAATCCCTTTTGGTCATATGATGTAATTTGTACCCCCGCTATGCATGGGAAGGATGATGTAATATTTCAATCATGTACAAACATTTTGGTATCTGGTGTATCCCCACTTGGTTGGGTGGATGAGTCAATATTGGTATATCCCCACTAGGTTGGGAGATGGATGTATGTATGAGTCTTTGGTGATAGGAAGGTCATTTATGATAAATTCATGTTCTTCCTGTAGAACATCCTTTTGCAGACCTTGCTTATAGTCAAGGGGAGCATGAACAACACACTTCAGCAGAGCAGATATTTCAGCATGTACTCAGAGTGAGCATGGATAGATTGGTACACCTTGGCATATAAAAAAGGGGAGCTCATTCAAAGATTTGAGCAGGTACTCAAGGGGAGTATGGACAACGGAATGTTTATCAAGGAAAGAGAATATCTTGGTCTGCCCTTTGCCCTTGATGTCAAATGGGGAGAGTGATTTCGTGTTGTTGCCATCAAGTCCAAAGTGGGAGATTGTTGGCATTATGATGCATGTGTTGTACTAGATGGCAACCCACTTGTAGAAGAACAACTCACTTATATATAACTAGATGAATATGGTATCAGAATCTACATAAGAGATATCAAATGTAACAGAATACATGGGATTCAGGACAGCTCAAAGGAATCAGTTTAGATGTAATGAACAATGACAACTCATTAAGATGACAGTTCTCAGTATGACAAGTTAGCTTTGCCATCAAGTTCAAAGGGGGAGATTGTTGGCATTATGATACAAGTGTTGTTTTTGATGGCAACTCACACAGGTGACAGATCATAGTACAACAAGTCAGTAGCAAAGAATTAATGATCAGACTACAAAGAATGAAGAAAGAAAAGTATATACACAG
Organism: Pinus taeda; assembly: GCA_000404065.3. Classification (NCBI taxonomy): domain Eukaryota; kingdom Viridiplantae; phylum Streptophyta; class Pinopsida; order Pinales; family Pinaceae; genus Pinus; species Pinus taeda. Next base: position 109,232 of record APFE031232248.1, on the reverse strand, counting down.
GTTCACTATATACCAAGTCATGTACACACGCAGGTTCACTATATACCAAGTTGCGTATATACACAGGTTCGCTATATACCAAGTAGGGTATACATGCAGGTTATACACGCAGGTTCAATTTATACAAAGGCGTGTATACACGCAGGATTGCTGATCAAAAGTCACGTATGTGTATGAACGCACTTTCATGCACGAAAAAGTGCGTACATATGGGAAAGCTTATTTTTGGGTCCGTGGTATTTAGACCTACGGTTTTGGACCTTGGTATTGTGTCTGAAGTGTTGAACCCAGGTATTGGGTCCCTAGTATTGGTTCTAAATGGTTTTGGACCATGGTATTGAGTAAGGCCTAAGACTATAAAAGGAGAAGAAGATCATTAGGCAAAGGTATTCATAAAATCTTGAATATCTGATGAAGTATGAGATCCAATATGCAGGTTATGGGTTCATGATACCTTGCTTGATCTGAGCTAAGGAGGAATCTCAGCAGTTGATGGAGAACAAGATCTAAGGACAGATTGGGATCTAATGGCTTGGAATGAATCGTCTCTATACGGTTTGATCTTGTTAAGTCTAGATCTATATACTGATGAATGTAATGTTCTGTAAATATTATGATCTGGGTATAACTCAAGTTTGGAATAGCTGCAAATCATGAATGAATATTTACAGATGTATACACAGGTTGACTATGATAAAAGCGCGTACATACGCAGGTTAGATACATCTAACTAGCATATACCATATGAGCTATGATGTTTGAAGTTACATGTGGTTCTAGTTGTTGATGAGTTCTGATGACTGTTTACTAGTGTCAATATTCTACATATTCAGTTTGGTTGATTGTGTTTAGCTTCAATGTTGATGGATGAGATCTAATAATGGATCAGGATCATAATGACTTATATTTATGTGATCTGATGGACTAGATCCGATTGTTAATACACATATTATCCTTGTATATGTAATAATATGGGTATGTCTGAAGTCAGGAAGTGCAGCAAGTTATAAGTAAGTAATTAATGATATGTACGCTGTTTCGTTTTGGTGAAGTTGTGTATACATGCTGGTTTGGCTCTTCCAAGTAGCATATGCACTCTGATGCATATTTTTTATGATACAATTAGATCTGAACGTTGTTGCAGAGTTCTGTGTTCTGCTCTGTGTTCTGGTGACTGTAGGTGTTGACAGGGGTTCAGTGATTCAGTATTGGGTGATTCACAGATTGATAATGCTAGTGTTGATTGATTGTGTGCCTCAATGATATTAATGGGTCTAGTATGAAAATTGGATGAAACTTGGCCTTCAAATTATGGTGTTGTGCTTCAGGAGTATCCAGTTTGAAAATTTATGAAATGTGGTACCTGGAGGAAGAAAGAGAAGGTTATAACCTTCTGTAGGTCAGCACCTACGTACTAGTACATCAACTAGTACAAGAGCTAAGGGGTGGTAGCTCCTTTCCAGTAGCAGCTAGAAAACGAGTGAAGCATTTAGTAGGTCGGCACCTACATACTAGTAAAAGGATCGGCTAGTACAAGAGCTAAGGGGGTTGTAGCTCCCTTCCAGGAGAAGCTGGAGAACGAGAGAAGGTTGTAGCCTTCTGCAGGTAGAAGCCTGCGTACTGGTATAAGACTGCACTAGTACAAAAATATTGTAAAAAGAAGTTTCTTATTAAAAAGAAGATTGAGACGACTTGCAGCAGGTGGTTTTCACCCACATTGGGTTTCCACCATACATCATGGTGTTCATGTGTGCTTCTTGTGTGTGATGATCTGTTCTGTTTTACTGTACCTGTTTACTGTTCATATGGTTAATAAAGTTCTGATGCACTAACTAAAGATCAAAATTTTAATGGATTAACTGAATAATAAGTTTATTGGATGTACGGTAGTTGCATTAGACATAGTTGTGTATACACGCGGTTTGACTTAACTGAAGTAGTGTATATGAATTTGAATATGGAAATGAAAAAGTTATATTGATTTAATAGTACTAATTCACCCCCCTCCTCTCAGTATTATTTCCAACAAAGTCGGAGGTCAGCTCCCAGTATGAGATTAGAAATCGGCATTTTCATTTGAATGGTCTCTCTAGATACACCCGACTACTGACTCCTCCCGGCTGATTCGACTTAGAATCTAGGTTCATTATTGTTATTATTATTATTATTTCTTATAAACAACTTAAATGAGGTCTATGATGAAGTTTATCATGAGTTGATATGTTATAAATTAAATGTTAAAATTTTTATAAAATAATTTGTTGAGTTTGTTTTTTTATTGATAAAAGAATAAAATATTTTAAATTACATTTATTAAATAATATGTTATGTGAAAAAAATAAAAATAAATTATAGATACATACATTTTTTTGGTGGGCCTTTGTAGAAGCAAGTTGGAGATTGTGCTACCTACAAGGTTAAGCGTAACTATATGCAAATATTTATTTCGTGGCTCCTATTGAAAGCAAGTCGATGGTCGACCCTGACTATGAGCTTGGAGGTAGGCATTGTGGTTTGAATGGTCTCTCTAGACACTCCCGACCACTGACACTCCATGGCCAATTCGGCTCCAGCTTCAATATTTCACTTTTTTCTATAGAGAATGGGATGATTGGTTCCCATCTTTTAAACATTATATTTTATAAGTATAATTTATTTAATTTATGCTTTTATTGATAGGAAAAATAAAAAAGAATGTTTTAAATTAATTTTATCAAATAATATGTAATATGAAGGAAACAAAATATGGAATTATAAAGAGGCCAATTATACATATATGTTTCTTTTGTGGGCCTTTCCAGAAGAAATACGATGGTCGAGGTGGCTATGAGATCGGATGTCAACATTGTGTTTTGAATGGTGCTATGACATTCTGTCACTAATTATCCTCCTTGTAAACACGCCCAACTATGTATAAATATTTATTTTGTGGTCCCTACTGAAAGCAAGTCGAAATACGGGTTTGGCTATGAGGTCAAAAGCCATAATTGTGGTTTGAATGGTCTCTCTGGGCACTCCTGACTGTTGTCACCAACCAAATTGGCTCTATCTACAATACTGCATGGAAGCATTCTAAGTCAATGTTTTAAATTTGAAAATTATTTATTTAAATTACAATTTTAGAGAATATATATATATATATATATATATATATATATATATCATTTTATATTTAAATAATATGTTATGTGAAAAACAAAATAATAAATTACAGACAAGTATGTTTGTTTTGTGGCTCATACTGAAAGCAAGTCAAATGTCGGTCCCGACTATGAGATCGAATGTCGGCATTGTGCTTTGAATGGTCTCTCTAGACACTGTCGACTATTGATACTTCTCTGCCAATTCAACTCCATCTTCAATATTTCATTTTTTTCTTTAGAGAATGGGACAACAGGTTCATGCCTTTTAAACATTTTATCTCATAAATATAATTTATTCAATTTATGTTTTTATTGATAAAATAAATAAATTTGTTTAAATTAATTTCTCAAATAATATAAAATTATAAATTATAAAAAAGCTGATTATAGATATACATTTCTTTTGTGGGCCCTGCTATAAGAAAGTCGGTGGTCGAGTTGGCTATGACATCAGAGGTTGGCAATGTGTTTCGGGCGGTGTTATGACATTCCATGACCAATTGGCCTCCTTCTAAACACGCCCAACTATATGTACATATATTTTTTGTTGTCGCTACTGAAGGCAAGTGGAAAGATGGGTATGTTTATGAGGTCGGAAGTTGGATTTGTCATTTTGAATGGTCTTTCTAGACACTCCCGACTATTTTCAGTCTCCGACCAAATCGACTCAATCTACAATATTGCATTGAAGCATTCTATATCAATTTTGTTTTAAGATTGGAAATTATTTATTTAAGATACAATTTTAGAGAATGGATTAATACTATATATATATATATATATAATATATATATATATATATATATATATATAAATACAACTTTTGCAATATATCTAATTTTGTTCTATAGCACATTTTATATCAAGATCTTTTTTTACTTTCTTTGTTGAGCATGTTCTTTTTTGTTTTTTTTTTTTTGTTTTTCTTCTTTTTTTCATTTTTCTGGGTCCTAATTATTTTTAATTGTAGCAAATGACAAAATTGTTAAGTTTTATTAGTTTTACTTAAAATTGCAAAAGGTTGCAAAAAGAATTAAAGCTTCAATGAGTATTTTGATTATTTTGACTGATTATAAAGTAGATGAGATTTTGTTAAAGTCATGTGAATGTGAATTTTAATTTTAATTAAAATTTGTTCATATGTTTTGTAAATTAAATATTTGGAATATTAAGTAATTAATTAGATTTAAAATTAACTATATTTATGATAGTTTTCATATACATATATATTCCAATAACATGGTATTTTTTTAATTGTTTACATAACGTGTTTTATTATCAAACTTTATTGTTTTTATATATAAATATATAGAGTATTAAGTTATTATATTAAGTTGTTTTATATTTGCTTATTTTAGATTCCATGGATGTTAAAATAATTTATTTAGCTAGTATTCTTGGACATCATTGTGATGTTGTGTCATTTATATTGGATTTAACGACATTTATATATATATATATATGTGTGTGTGTGTGTATTTCTCTTTTACTTATATATTATTATTATTAAGTGATGTATAGTTAGAAACATATTATTTTTATTAGTGATTTTCTATAAATCATGATGTATTATTTGAGATTCAATGAACAGATGTTATTGGTCAAATAAAAAATAAATAATAAATAAAGATTGGATTGAGCAATAAAATTATGGAGTCATGGATACAAATGGCTAAGATGCATTATTCTTTCTAGGTGTTTTATCTATATAGATCATGTGATGATTTAATGCCTTCATGATGTTTATGATGGGCCTTTGAAATATGAATTTTTAGGATTTTATAAAATAATTCTCATTTTTTTAGTTGAGAAATATTTGTTTATGTATGTGTTTTTTATTTTATAGGTATGAGATTGTAGTGTTTAGGATGTTTTGGATATTTGTGCAATTTTGAATTGTCTTTGTATTTTAAAGTGTTGATTACTTTTATCTATCTAGAGCAATATCCAAAACTTATAGATTTTTTAGAAATTTTAAATGAACTTTATTGTTGTCAATTAAATTGGGATTAAATTACATGTTACTTGTGGCTAGATTGCAAGTCAAGCTTTTAAATTATTCTTTGAATTATGGAATAATATTATTGTTTTATGTAGCAATTATGTATTTTTTTCTTTCTTTCAAAACAAGTGGAAAGCAATAAAAAAACAAAAGGAAAGTAGGAGGAATTAAATAACATTACAACCTTTGTTATTTGTAATTGTGGCGTTTAATAGTATTTAATGTCTAAACACTTAAAGACAACCATACAGATCTTCAAATACCTTTAGATACTTAGATTTTACTCTTTTGACCAATTGACATTTGGTATGATTTGAAGTACAATGTCTAATCATTATTTGACTTGATGGTATACTGGATTTAGGTGATGTATGCTAGTTTAGGTGGAATATGTTAATGATTGTGAGTCATGGAATGTGTAGTTGTGGAATTGTCAAAGTTGTTGCAAGAACTTATAAAATAGGAAGAGTCTGATAATTAGAAATTGCATTCTGCAAATAAATAATAGAACTTATAAAAGAGGAGTCTGATCATCAGAAATTGCATTCTGCAAATAAATCATAGAAAGGAAAAACAATGAGCAATTTGAATGCAATTTTAGTGCCAAGTGGATTAGTTTCAGTTTTAATTGGTGCAAATGTTTATGCTATTGGACGCAATATATTTGTTCAGATCCAGAGAATAGTATATGATTATCAAAGGGGAACATGCAAGATTTTTTTTGTGTGATTTAGATGTTAAATTTGTTGATTCACTATGTCTCAAGTGAGAAATAATTCCTACATATTGTAATGCTAAAATTAGGAGATATTAGTTGCATCTATAGATCTTGTAGTCATTTTTTTGTGTATATCTACTTGGAATTTGTATTCCAAGATGAGTGGCTATGGAAGCTTTAACTATTGCATTTCTAGAAAAATTTTGTGCAATATGTTTTGTTCAATTTGACACATTTCCTGAAGTACATCTCCAATTTAGTGTTGTTATATAACTATGATTAATATTGAATGATGGTTTTTATTTGCAATTACTTTGGCCATGTGTGGCTAAAATGTTATTTTTTATTTATTATTTATGGCATAGTAAGTAACGGTTTCAATGTCTAGCAAACAATATGGTACAAAGTTAGCCTACCCACCTTGGTTTGCAACTTAATGTATTTATAGTTCTATGAGTGTAATGGAGCTATGGTTTCTTATTTATTATCTTAAATTATAGTTGTTTATTATAGAAAGCTATATTGTAATTTGTTTTTCAAGTGAATAATTGGATTCTATTTTATTTTTACATTTTGAGACAAATTTACTATTGTTCTCAAAGATTCTTTACGGAATTTTGGTATTTAAATATTGTATTTTGAAATTTGTTAAAATGGTAATAATGTTTTTGTTGCTATTATTTTAAATTTCATAAATGTCTGTAGTTTTAAATTATGTTTCAATTGCAAAAAAAAATGCAATCTTCGGGATTGCTAATGGCAGCTTCATCCACTCTTTTGCCACAATGCTATGTATTCTTTTTTGTAATATTATGAAACAAAAAAACAGGGATAGAAGATAATCTCAAAGACAATGTATATTAGATAATACATGAGGTCTAAAATTATGTAGTATCATGTGTGTTGATTGGATATTCAATGCAATCCATGCTCTTAATGTTATAAATCATTGTCACATTTAGCCAAATTGTCAGTTTGTCTCAATATACTTTATGGCAATAAGTAATAGTTTTGTGTTGAAAAGGATCAAAATTGAAAGAAATTGATCGCAAGTTATCTAGATTCAATCTACATAGATTAGAACATTTCTTCTATTATCATGGTGATAGTTTATTTGCCTCATTTGTTGGTTTTTCTTCATGTTCAGTATAGTTGAATTGAAATATGACATGAAATTGTAAACCACTTTCGATGTTGCTTATCTCATGGACATGATGTTGTTTTGCATTCATTGCATACAAAATTGATGCCTAAATACATTCAGGACCTTCATATGTTAATTATTTTGCAATGTACTTGAAAGGATTGTATACACCTGCTTGAACTACAATTAGGTTATGGGGGGGCTGCATTTTGTATCAAATGGTTCTTCAAGTTGTTGTTAGTTCCGTACAATGTTTGGATATTTATAAATGGCCAAGAATATTTATGTTTTAGTTCAAACATTTATGGCTATCGATATAAATTTTTGCTACATAGTCAAAATCCTGCATGTGGACATTTTGAACCATTAATGCTACATAGCATAGTAGATAGTGTAGCTTTAGTAGGTAGAACGATTGGCCCATGCATTTTCCCATACCAATTCTCAAATGGAAAATTTGACACATTGGAAATTAAGCAAATCTTATTTCAAACAATGGTTCATGATCTATTGACAAAATTTCAATGGCTATGATTGACTCTTTGTTGGACTCTATTTGCACATTTGCACGATGGTTTGATACATCTAATATTAGAAAGAAAATTGCATAAATTGTTTTACAATTGTTTCATTTGTAATGATGATAAAGTTATCAATTGCTTACAACAACACCTGAGTACTAAAAACATTGAACACGAGCAATTTATCAATGATTGGCAAGCTTATATTATAAATCTATCAATGCCATATGCATATGGACATATAGAGGGAAAAGGTTTTGCAATACAATGGATATGTGAACTCTTTGAGGTCAACATATATATCTTGAATATAGAAACAAAAGATATTTCCTTGAGATTTTATTCATCAAAAATTTGCTCCAAAGTCATGTACTTTATGCATATACCAATATCTACAACACATACACATTTATATGCAATTCCAGAAATTCAGAATGTTGAGAATATTAATGACACTGAAAATCCATCACACATGCTTGAAGGAATATCAAAAAGAGATAACTGCAAGTCGAATTCAATTGTACCTTGTAGATATCCTGTTAGTGAAGAGTCTAGGTTTACTAGATGGTCTACTCAATTGAAACATTTGTCAATTGATAACATAGTATCAAAAAACAATTGATGTAGCATTTGTTATCACAATAAACACTTCGCATTTTAATATTTTTTAGAAAATGATGACTATTGTAGTGTTACCATTTAAAATTATAATAAACAGGGAAAATTTTCTGATCATGGGGCTATCAGTGTGTTTTGAAATTAGATATTGTCTTAAGAAAGAAGTCACTAACAACGAGGGTAGCACCATTTTCCATTTTGGCTGACATGCCAAGTCAGCGCCAAAATGAGTTTTCGAATTTAAAAAGTGGTGACTGCGTTGACCACGTCAATGTCCACGATTTTGTTTGAATGTGTCTTCATTGTTTTCGAAAGGGTAAAGTACAGGGTTAAATCATTTTTTATCCGTCATAATCAGTAAAAGGGTCATGTAACATGTTCTTTCATATGATGTGAATAGTATTCGCATTCATAACCAAGAAATGATTTGATCTTCTACTTACCTTATTTTACCTCGACCATTATGTCAAGCCACCTTAATTTGTCTTGTAAGCAGTTAGTTAGTGATTAATCATGGATTTTTCACACTTGGCATTGAGAGATATTTTTATTGAAGGGTTTCAGGATCAAATCTCGGGGATAACATACAGTGGAATGGAAAAAGGAGGTAAGCTAGACTAGACTGAACCCAAGAGGTCGATTTGTTGAACATCTATCCTAATATTCTATGTTTGTTTCAATAGGAAGGGTGGAGCAGTTTTCTCTACCGGTGTTCTTACTACCACGACTTAGTGGCTCAGTCTTTTGCGCAAGGGTTCGATGGGAACCATGTGGAGATGGGAGGTATGTTGCTCGAAATTACAGAGCACACCATCGTTGAGGCCATAACCTTACCAATGGATGGTGAGAATATATTTTACAGTCACATTTTGGTAGGAATCAACATTCCCTTCTTCTTCAAAGAAGAACACAAAGGGAAGAATTAGAGGGTTGGAGTTCGAAAGGAGTGGCTATAGGACTAGTGGTATGTCCCCCTATGCCTTTGTTAGCAATAGTTTACCTGTGAAGGTCTATACAATAGAGTGAACTTGTATCATTTTTATTTTCTAGCTCATCTAGCCGAACAGATCAGAATTAAACCATGATTTTACCTGTTAGAGAGTCTGAGACATATGGCTGCTAGATACAGAGGATGAGTTAATCCTTCATCTCATTTCATATACCATAAGGCATTAATTAAATTTTTGATAGAAAACTAATTAGCTAAATTAGGGAGAACATGGAATCATTTCCTTTTCTAGGGAGGTTTTCAACCTCAACCCATCAAGATAAAAAGAGGCAAACCACAGACTACCAGAAAGGTGAAGAAAACAAGAGACCGGGATCTTGTTGAACCCCATACTAGTCACAAAACCCTTGGGATCCCATCTACCTCATCTAGTTTGAAGATACCTAAGGTGTATAGAGAAAGAGTGCTCGACTTCACAAAGCAAAGCCTACATCCCTGGAGAAACTAGCAGTTGGTATTGACTCTTCCCATACTTTAGCCATACCCTCAGATGTTTCCCTTACAGACACAGTTGAACTAGAAAATCCTAAGGAGAAAGAGCTAGAGGACTTGAAGGGCAAGGAACTAGAGGTAGAAAACAAAGAAGAGGGGCCTTCACCTAGTGTATTCAAGTAGGGAAACAGACATACCATACCAACTAACAAACTGAGATATAATATTAAACTCAAAAGTAACCCAGAGTTGGCCAAATAGGTAATTGATGTTGATGATATGCCCCTAAAGGACGTAGTTATTAACAGAAAGAAGAAGCCTACAAAGTCTAGGAAGAGCTGAAATAAAGAAAATATGAAAATAAGACCCTTGGAGACCAGGCGGAGTAAAAAACAGAGGTTGGATAAGGTAGATTTGTTGCTTGAAGTTGCTAGTACCCTTAGCTAGGATGTCAAGGTATTAAGACTCATATTTTTCCTGCCTATCCAATGAAAACATAGTTTTCACCTTATTGTTGACAATTGGCTTGGTAGTTTTTATAAATGACATAATAGTCGAGAGATCTAGCAATATAATTGTCAGCATTTTTGAAAATCTTGACAGGGCCATTGTCAACGATTTTGAATTAAAAACTATGTATATCGATTGATAAGAAAACGATACAAGAGAAAGGTTGATAGTCTGCTTGTCAGCAATTTTGGGGCAAGAAAGAAACGTTGACATCTTCGTTGTCAGCAATATCTAAACAGGTGGAAAAACTGACCTCCCAATTGTTAGCGAAAACTATGGACAGAAAACCAGTAATGCTGACATCTACATTATCAATGTTTTGCCAGTAGAACTGAAGGAAAATAGGATTAACAAAGGAGCAATTTTGATAGAGTTTGCAGAGGGACCTGTTTTGCTATAAAGGAGGCTGAACTACAGTTTAGGGACTTGTTCTACTTTCAAGGGAGGAAATTAACCATCTATTTTATTTTGCATAAATATTAGCATATTTTCCTATAGTTATTCTAGGAAAGACAAAATATTTTTAAGTTTATCTTTTGCATACATGAACTTGAACGATATTTAAAATATCTCAAATTTTGTAATTATGTGGTGACTATTGTTGTGCAAGTTGTTATGTAAGCCTTATATAAACAACTTATGAATAACAAAACAAGGTTGGAAATCATTGGAAAAACACTTGTAGTCTAAATATTTGAGCAATCTTGAATGTATTCACAGTGTTTAATGCGCAGTTAGTAGAAAATTCATGTATTACATCTCCCTGCCATTTTTTCTCTGTTATATAATTGTTTTCTTCCATGTCTAAGAATGTTAGTTTATGAAATTGGATTTCATTGATGCTCCTCTCTTAAATTATCAGCCATTAATATTTGTTACTCTAGTCATTTATAAACTTTGTTTTCTTCCAGTCTCCCTTCTTCTAAATCTCCCAAACAGTCAAATTACTTGTTACTTTCATTTTTTGTACAACTCGCTCATTAGGTATGTGATCTCATTTGTTTGATAGTTGAACTCTATGCCTAATGGTAGGCTTTGAAGATCACCCAACCAATTTATCCCTAGACCTAAATCTAGTCATCTGAACTCAATTGCATAAAACCTTCTACTACACTAACCATAAGGTAGTTGAGTTTTACCGAGAGATCCCCCTCCAGGTTGAAGGGCCAAATTCAACCTAAAAGAGGTTTTGAGGTTACCTTAGGGTTTTTCCAGGAATTAGGGTTTACCCTAAGCGATAACAACATCAAAGGATTTTAGATTATCAAATGAGGACAACAATAATTTTTCAATGAAGACACAAATAACAAAGAAGTATCCACTTCTTTTTCCAATGCCTATAGTAAGCAGTATACTCACTTACATTAATTGTAATATGCAATACGAGTGGAAGATGTTATAATACAAGAAGCACAAAAGCGACATGTAAAGTCAAATAAAGAAATTGTGGCATATGTGCAATCAATCCAAAACAATTCTACATATGCATTTTACATTTGTGATATATTGTCCTTTGGAAAAGACATCCAATCTATTAACAAAGAAAAATTATCTACTATTTTCTAGTTGGTGCTTCCTTCATAGTCCAAAACCATTAAACTCAATGAACAAATATGCAAATGTTGTAAGAATGCAATACTTAATGAAATAAGTCCTGACACTTGCATCACCTCTTTATATTCGACGAAAAAAATTGTTGTTCATTGCATAAATGACATATTTGGAACAGAGGTTAGTGGCACCAAAGATGTATTTTGCACAAATAAGACAACCTGGCTACAAAACATCACAAATTGGATTAACAAGAATAATCATAAATGTTCCTTCTAGTCTAGATGGAATTCAAAGAGCAGTGTCTAGAGAAATTGATGGCACTATCGAAACATGAATTATGCTAAAAAGAAACTTGGAATACAGGAGTACCTATTTGTCTCAAAATATTTGACCCAAGAAAGTGATGTGTTCATTAAATGACTTGTGCAACACATCTCTATACAAAAGAAAACAAAGAGAAATTAACTATGCATGGAAAGAACATTATGATCGAAGTAGACAAGATCCTTAGAATGATAGTCCAAAAATGAAAGAACTAGACTCACCTTATACCTTCAGAGGCGCACCTTATCCATGATCTTGATACAAGAATAATACAGGTTGCACCTTCTGAAAGCGTTTGTCCCCTAGGCATTTTTCAAGAGAAATTCTATAAAGAACTGAACTTCCTGACATTGCTCTTTGGATCAAGTTGCCCTAATAATGTTATCAAATGCTTTGAAAAAAAAGGTCTAATAATTGTATTTGTTAGCAAAGTAACATACATTGCACATGGTGTTATATTCCACTCAGCTTTCCATTTTCCACTTTCACCATGTCACATGGTGTTATTGGGTTCTAATACACTCGATGTATTAAGCAAAGAATATGAACAACTTAAATTTCCATCGATAGATGAGTCTTCATTAATTGGTTCTTGATTGTTTTATATCATTTACAAGTAGCTCAATGAAATTATCCATACTCTAGCTTGCCCGTTTGGAAGCCTTGACATAATATTTTGTGGTAAGCTATGTCAAGCACAACTTGTACGTGATTGTTGGATATTTGAACAACCACATCTTAAAGGAACTAGTGCTCCTTACAATTTTTGGAAAGAAAATGTGAAAACTTACAAACTAAAACATGTGATGCAACAAGAAAATAGAAAATTTGTATCCATCTTATTGCATTCTTGAATAAGAATTGTTATAGATCAAGAGAAAATGATCTAACTTTTTGATACCTATTTTATTTAAACAATAATGTAAATGAACATAATGGTGTCTCTCATCAACAAATAATAAATTATACTAAATGCATATGATAGAACATTGACTCAACAAATATAAATCACAATAAACATATGAAACTGCAATTGCCATCTTTTGTTGTGTTGAAAGAAAATATGTGTGTTGAACTAATTGGCGGAAATTACAATATTCTGGATAGCTTGGTCAATGGTGCTGAAGGAATTTTAGAGCATCGACAACATTTGAAATTGGTGCAACTTGAATCGAATTTGTTGGTCCAATGGTTGGCACTATTCAACGGGAAAAATGGCGCATTTGTACAATGATGGAATGTTTTTTGGGTGGACACTTGATACTAGAGTTTATAGGAATAATGAATCAAACAACAAAATTGGTTTTACAAGAGAAATTTCTCCTGCTCAATTGGCATGTGCATGAACTATACATTAATCATAAGGGTTAACAGTTGATAAATTGGCTTTTGACCCAAAAGGAGTTAGGCAACATGGACTTCTTTATACTGCACTTTCTTGTGTCAAAGATATTAATTATTGTATTTATTAAACAAACTGGAACATAGTAACTTTTCTCTCAATGAACAAAGTTGCAATTGATCTAAATAAATGTAGACATAATGTCTTGTATGAGCTTGAGTATAGAATATATCAAAATAAAACACTTTCTGATTTGACAATATGTTCATTGAACACTCGTAATTTGTCCTTGCATTTTAAAGATATCATTTCTAGGTATGATTTAATAAATGCTGACATTTTTTGTTTCCAAGAAACAAAAGCAAAATCATCTCCATCGAATCCATTATTGTCTAGCAAACATGACTACTTACATTTATACCATTTACATAGAGATCTCACATACTATATAAAAAACATTGTCGTTGAGAATCATATCCCTTATACAAAATATGGATTTGAATCAATGTTTGCAACATTTCATGTTGAAAAAAAAAAACCAATATTGTTGCAAATCTGCATATTGCAAAAATTGAAGAGAAAATTAATTTCATCAAACTCTTTTTAAAGCACACATGCAACAACTAGCCAATTAGCCAATTGTGCTTGTTGGTGATTTCAATATGCACATGTTGCAACCTAGCTATTAAAGAAAAAAGGGAGACAAAAAAAAACTAACTAACTAACTAACTACTCTCATTTATTCAAAATAATGACTCAATCTTGATACAAAAAAATGACAATTATGTAGCTCAATAGCAGATCACTTTTGGACAAACTTTTCAGCTAATGTTGTTTCTTTCCATGCTTTTGATGCTTATTGAATAAATCATCATACAATTTGTCTCACCATATTTTTGTTGTCACCTTGATTCATTTTTCCAATGTTTGTAATTTAGAATTTCATTGTTGATTTATCACAATATTTGTCACATTTGCAAATATGCCCCTTTGACATAGGGCCTTGATTTTCAAATATTGAAAAAAGAAAGAAAGAAAGGAAACAACAAAAACATGCAAATATCAAATTCTGACAAGTCTTTAAACTATGAACATAATTTTGTTCTATTTCTCTTGTGTAACTATAAATTTTAATGCTGGTATGTGATCTACGCATTTTCGTTTCCAATTTGTTGCAGTTTGCTCCATATACTTGATAGTATTATTTTCTTTAGATTGTAGTTCATATTTCACTATTTCTTGTGTGACTACTTTTGATAAAAAGTATTTAAAAAAAATGCCCATGGTAATTCTTAATAGCACATATTAAGAAGTGAACTATATGTATATTTGGCAATGAAATCTATAAAACATTTTCTTTATTGTGACTTATGCACATTTAGTGCATAGCCATGAACCAATGGCTAATAGTACTATAAAAACAGAATTCATGTATATATAACTTATTATTGTAAAATATACATTGTTTTAAATGTTCTTTGTATAATTGTCACTTACTTGATGCCTTGCATTTTCATTTCCTGGCAACAATTGGTTCAGTCATTTGGAATAACACCATGGAAACATCTAGCTCTATAAAAAAAATATTGGAAGAACAAATGGTGGAAAATGATAATTCAAAAAGGTTAGGTTTGTTCTGCACTAAATGTTTGTGTAATCAAATGACATATTTGCATTAAATCAATGTTAGTGTTTTTTGAAGCACATTGTTTTGATTTTGAATATAAGAAGAGAAAAAACAATGGAAGTAGTATCCTCATCAATCATTGTATGCTCAAGAGCATATGAAAAAAAAATTGAAGGTGATATATTGGTTATTTATGGGCCAGCACAAACTAAAAGTCCTAAATCCCCTGCAAAGGCACAGCTACTCCACGCTGATTTGGTTGATAGCCACGACGAACTCACTATCATAATGAACGTGGGAAATAATCTTATAGAGCATTTCAAAAGCATGTTTACTGTTGGAAATAGTGTTCAAATTACAGATTTTGCAATAAGAGATAGGGGTATTTATGAATGACGAGACGCAGAGTGTTGCATCGTGTTACAAGACAAAACCACGGTTAAATCAATTACAAAAGTTTGTAAAAAACACAAACTGTCTTCAAATACAACAATACACATTCTCGTTGTTTCAATTGATGCATATGCAGGTAGGTCAATATGAGCACTAGTAATAGGCTACCACCAAAATAACAAGCAACTAGAACTCAATATAAAAGATGGTGAAGTTGTGGAGGACAATGCAATTGTAATTTTGTTGCTTTCATTTTCAACAAAAAAGATAATAGTTTCTTTCAAACTATGTTGTTGTATCTTTGTTTTGCATTCTTATCAAGGTAGCAATTATCTCATTATTCTTTTTACATAGACTGTTTAACCAAAAATCCGTTGCCTTGTTGACTATAGTTATTACTGAATGATAGTCATAGAGAGCATTTTTGCAAAATGTAATATGAATTATTCAAAGATGAATCCACTCTATTTGTTCAAAAACATTCTCAGAAATGATGTGAAAGGGAGTCAACAATTACGCTCTAGATCAACAACTTTTCTTGAGCCATTAAATGATGATTGTGCAAAAAACGCATTTATTGTCTTTTGTAATGTCCAGAGCACAAGTATATTTAACAATAGATTTTGTGTTCAAGTAACAATAGTTTTAGTTTGATGTGCAAAATCTTGGATTTTGATAATACGTATTGGTTCTAAGAATTCAATTTTCCTTGTGGCAAAAAAAAAAAAAATGCAAATACAGGGAGTTTGGAAACCCAAAAATGTTCTCTCCTCCTTTTCAGTGAATTTGTGATAAATGCAAAGAACTTGTCCATCCAACCACAACAAATGCACAATATGTAAATATGGCACAACATTTACGTATGAGCACAATGTTGAATGCACGTTGCAAACAGAGAATAGCAAAGTTGATTGTATGTTACAGATGCCACAACTAAAATAACATTGCCCAATTATTGTTGAGACAAGTTTTCAAGAATACATGCAAAACATATCATCTACAGTTTTTAATTTAAGGGAACTTTTCATTTGAGGTCTTTTTACTTTAACAACTAACAACATCATTGTTGAGATAAAATATTTGTGACCAACAGACAAAAATATTCTTTCGTATATCACGTCCATACAGTTTGACAGTTAAGTTATTGTTGCTCTTTTTATTTTTTATTTTATGTATGGCACGAATTCATAATTGACAAATACTTACGACATACTAAAAAATATTTTTTTCTTTTATTCCAAGTTGCAGAATTACAAAACACAAAAAGCATTTAGTCAAGCACTTTCTGGATATATGCTAAAATATCTCAATCAAGAATACTTTCTTTTTCTTTCATTTTTTCTTGAATAACTAGTCCTTGTTTCTCTTTTTCCTTTAAGATTTATTGCTCCACATGAAAACAAAGAGCAAAGTGCACATTATGCAATATGATATTTCATCCATATCATATTTTCTATAGGACTATGGTCTCGTTGTTTGGTTAATAAGAACATTAGGTCTTAGCTCCAAAGTAACATAATGTAACTCTAGAATAATTAGTATGCCAAATTATATATTTGCAGATTTTTGCTCTCCGCTGTTAAAATACTGCTTGGATTCTCATTTGCTGGAAATTCTGGAACTGTGTTCTGTTTGGGAGAAAAAAACAAACAAAAAGACAAAAAAAGAAGGAAACAAAACATTTTCATGTGTATCAATGTGTTCATTTATGCATATGCACAATTGAATGTTCTTTGTTTAAGAAGGTAGCATAGGAGAATTGAGGTACCTATATTTTCAGTTTATTTTTCGATCGATTGAATCATTCTTATTTTTATGTTTGGACAGTGTTTTTTCACAGACTGTGTGCTTCTATTGATTGGCTTTCTTGCACAATGTTTTTTATTTCCTAAGCTATATAATGTTGCATTCCAGTTATATATAATTACGAGTTTATTATATAATGAATTAAAAAAAATGTCGAATACTTTTATTAGCTCTTTGTTATCAGTGATACATGATCACATGCATTCATCGTTTCTGTAGCCACTTGTTTTCCAATTTCAAGCTAATAGTTTATTATTTACCATAGCAGATGTTAATAGTTTCAAATGTTTGGTCTATGATAATGGTTTTTTGATGGATGGTGAACGATATATGTATTATTTGAAATCAGTGATCGTTTTTTTGTAGCACACTATCATTGTTATGAATAATAAATATATTAGTTATTTTGAATTATGAGCTCTTGTGATAATTTTTTCATTGGCCAATGTAATCAATCTTACCTGAAAATTATGACATATTTTAGTTTCTCTCTACCACAGTGTTTTTTGTAACAAAATTTCCTTAGGTATTTTATGTATTTATTATTTAACATATTCAATTTAGTTCTGTAAATATATTATAAACAAGAGATTGAGAAATGTGTAAAATAATCTCTCAATCATTAGTACCTTGATTTTTTGTTTTTGATTTCTCATGTCACTCTAGATTTTGTGCTTTCACCATAACAATATGGAACTCAGAACTCATTATGACTAATAAAAATATCATTAAACTTGTATATTTGGATGCATCTACTTTCGAAATGTTGAAATTTGTTGAATCGTTGAATCAAGAGCTTTTATGCTTGTATTCATTAAGCATAGTAGAATTATGTTCAATGTTAATTTAGTTTCATTTAGCCTTGAATTAGAGGAAAAAACTGCTATTTGCAACAATACACCAATCAAAAACATATATTAGATTAACATGTTAAAACAGAATTACGGAGTATAACAGAAAATGTGTCTACAATTGCTCTCTACCCACCTATTCTTATTGTACCAATATTCTCTGTAAATCAACGAATTGAGGTCAATAACGATCCAAAACACATGCCACCCACTTCAAACAGTGGAATCACTAAGACAGCAGGAAAACATAAATTTATGGATAAAGAGGTATGTGTTTTTTAAGCACTTATTACCTATTATTTAATATTGTTGGAAAATGTTATGAAATAATCTTTGAGTACACTGATCTTCCATTTGACATAATCAGTATAGTAGTATTGTTCATCCACATAATCATGATTTATTTATTAATGCACTCATTTCTGAAATTGAAACTTGTCTACGTGTATTGCATATTTTAATATTTTAATGTTAATATTATCATTAATCTCACAATGCATAATTTTCCTTATAATTTTGTGATTTTCAATCTTAGTGTTTGTTTCATCATTTACCTTTGCAAATAATTCATTTTATTGTCCTTCTTATGGGTTGTGTATTATATTGCTCTTTTGTTTGCAAAGTACTAAAGGTTGTTACACTAGGTCACTAAATCCAAAAACTATGAAAACATCAATGATGTTAAACTCATTTTTAGGTAATTCAGGAAGTCACAAATGGCATCTTTTACTCTTGTGCTTCTTGAACATTTTTGCTCTACATTGATACGAAGGCCTTTTTTTCACAAGATGAATTATAATATATTGATTTTTGTATTAGGCCTCTACAAGGTCCCCCTATGTGCTTCAACTTAATATTGATATCTAGTGAATTCTAATTATTGTTATTGTAATGTCAAAAAAAAAAGCATGCTTTCATGTACGAGGGAAAAAAATGCTCTTTGTCACATATTAAGCAATATATGCATGGTTATGTTTGACCTGTGCTTATTTGTCTCAGTGGCCAACCTTGTAGACAATTTCATGGTTCACGAATACTATAACCACTATGTGTCCTAGATATTCTTCTATGCTCTCGTTGTTAGCATAACAAAAGTTGCAAGGTTGTCTTGCTTTTCATATCTCTCTTTGCATTTTCTCATTCAATTTAACTAGAAGTATAGAAATGTTATTTCGTGAGTGAGCTATGAATAAAAAAAGCATTGATTAACATTAAGTCAATCTAAGGATCCTTGAACATACATAACATCTCTATGCAACTCTAATCATAATGCTTATTAATAAATTTTAATAGTAAATGACACAAGGTAATCTTCCAATCATTGAGCAATATTCCTTTTTCTTACTCCTCTTTTAGGAATCTGATTGAAATAAAGACAAATGTTATGATTGTTATTTCCTTTCATGTACTTGGTCAATGTTCATAGATTTCCTCTTGTTGATTCTGCAATTATGCATTTGATCCAGGTGGATGTTGGTGGCCACCCACCTATCCCATTTGGACCCCTGCAACTGTCTCTTTTAGATTTTCAGTTTCCATAATTGTAGCACAATTTAATATTTTTAGCAGTTTTTCGGGTCCTGAACTTCCGGCGCTATTTTGAGGCCCTAAACGACGTTTTTTTGGGAAATCTAGGGGCAACATGGATCCATGGACCTATGTTGTCTTTCCCAAAGTGGTAGTTCTCAGATAGATCTTTCTAACGAGCTATCATACACATCAAACGGAGATTGTATGCCAAAGTTACAACCCCGAGAAATTGATGTATCAATTTACCCAAACGGGGCCCACAATTTGGCGTTTCATCTTCTAGGGTTAGGTTTTGGAATGTGAAGGGTTTTCCATTATTTCTCAACAATAAATAGGCCTTCGAGCCTCATTGCAACACAGTGCGGAACAGTTCAGAGGCATGTAGCCGCCACATCTCTTCTAAGAGATAAGCTACCGTCGCCCTAGCTGGTTTATTTCCATTTTTGGTTGTAAGCATATTTCGGTATTTTCCATTAATGAAATGAAGTATTA